>JAIUZE010015327.1:0-28192 GCA_022085475.1 Heliosperma pusillum
ATATATATATATACATATATAGATTTAGGATCCGGTGGAAACGACCACTCGGTGGAAAAAGTGGAAACGACCTATATGTACATTGATATATATGATAGATACACCATTTTTTTTATCTTTACCAAATCTCACATACGCTTTTTATTATCGTAGGTACGCATTTTACGAGAATTCTATATACACTTTTTTCTACTGTAGGTACACACTTTTACTAGATTTCTATGTACATTTTTTAAGGTCGTAGGTACACTTTTTTCTATTCTAGGTACATTTTTTTATCTCAGACACATTTCAAACTATTGCAGGTATACTGAAATACGAATTATATAGGCACATTTAATATTATTCTAGTTACACAAAATATTATTCTAGGTACACAAATATACTACCTAAATACACGTATATAATAACAACCCCAAATTTAAAAATCCCCAAATCAGTGCCATAACCTACCCAAACAGACCCAATCTCAACCCATAAATCAGTGTTTGCGAATTTCTTTATTACTTTATTTTCATTACAAAACGAGCTTTCTTTCCGTCCCTAATGTACGGTCGCCGGAGCTCCGTCGATAATCTCGTCGTCACCGTCCCTACTTTATTCCCTTTCTTTCTCTGCTTCGCCTTAATTAACATCGTCGTCCGTACCACAACCACCACAATCATGGCTACAGTAATCTTTGATCGAAATTACGAAGGTGGTGTTAGCGAGACGCCGTGGTAGCTGCGAAATAGAGGAATAGTCGTCGGTGGTGCAGTGGGGTGGTTGTAGATGGAGATCTGTAAATGGATGGGTGGAAGGGATCGATGACGTCAAAGATCGTTTGCACCATAACAGTTGAAGGATGGCGACGTTACGGCATGATAGTCACCGGAATCAGGTGGTGGTCGTGGTATTTGTCGGTGTCGGTGTTGGTGTCGGTGTCGGTGTCGGTGTCGGTGGTGGCTGCTGGTGGTATTCGCATGTAATGGTGGACAAAAGAAATGGCTTTGTGTTGTTAAAAGGAGCAGTGTTTTCATTTTGAGAAGAAACGGCTAACACTCACGCGTGATTCCATTAAGTTAGTTTAGTTAGTTCGTTTCCACTTTTTCCACCGAATGGTCGTTTCCACCGGATCTTGACTCTATATATATATATATATATATATATATATATATATATATATATATATATATATATATAGAATTGGGATCCAGTGAGAACCACTAAGATAATGAGAACCGTGAGAACTCCGCCTTACGAAATTTATTTTTAAAAAATAAGGACATTTTTGGGTTCGGCTTAGAATTTTATGGTTAGGTAACATACATCTTGGTCGAAAAAATATAAGTTACTGACGGAAATTGAGGTGAAATACGATTTATTAATTTTCATGCACCTAGTAGTCAGTTTCATGCATCTAACAATTTTCATGCACCTGGTGCTCATTTTAATGCATCTAGAGCCCGTTATTTTTATGCACCTAGTAACTGTTGTCATGCATGTAGCAATTTTCGTGCACCTAGTGCTCGTTTTCACGCATTTAGAGTAATTTTAGTGTACAAATTGAATTTATGTACATTAAGTTCATATTTTTTTAATATATTCAATAAATTTTGTTTAGTTACTGCAATTATTTTGCTTGAATAAACTAAACTTATGGTAAATGATCCAACAAAACTTTCGAAACAAGATTTGGTGGAGATTTAGTGAGGGTTCTCACGGTTCTCATTATGTTAGTGGTTCTCACCGGATCCTGACCCTATATAGATATATATATATAAAGATAGGTTCTTGTGAGTCCACCCTTTTTTTGAGTCCATGAGTCCTCATCCTAGCCATTGGATGAGCGAGATGGATGGATGAGATTGTAAAGACAAAAACACACTTAACACTAATCATTTACCTATGCACTAATTAATTAACTTTCTCTCTCTAGCCTTTAGTTAATCACTTTTGGGCACTTTTAAGTTTCTGAGATTTATGAGTGTAACTTCAGCCCCTATTTGTGTAACTTCGAACTAAAATGTGATTTCGACTATATAAATTTGAATATATGAAACTTCAACACAAGTTTATATGATTTTAGCCTTTTTATGAGTGTAACTTCAGTCATTACGAGTGTAACTTCAACCATTATTTGTGTAACTTCAAACTAAAATGTGATTTCGACTATATAAATTTGAATTTTTGTAAATTTAAGATAAGTTTTTGTGATTTTAGCCTTTTTATGAGTGTAACTTCAATCATTATTTGTGTAACTTCAAGCTAAAATGTAATTACGACTATATGAATTTAAATTTATATAACTTTAAGACAATTTTATGTGATTATAGCCTTTTATGATTGTAACTTCAACCATTATTTGTGTAACTTCAAGCTAAAATGTGATTTCGACGGTACAAAATTTAATTTTTGTAACTTAAGACAATTTATATGATTTGAACCCTTTTATGAGTGTAACTTCAGTCTTTACATATGTAACTTCAAACCGTATTTGTGTAACTTTAATTTTAAGACATATGTATGTAACTTTAAGACATGTTTAAGTAACTTTAGTCATTTGAAAATTTTAATTTAAATTCATGTAACTTTAAGACATATTTTGGTAACTTTAGTCCTTACTAAAGTAACTTCAGTTCATAATTGTACAATTTCAAGCATAACTTCACTCTCTTAATAGTGTAACTTCAGTCCTTAAAAGTGTAACTTCAATTTTTAAGAGTGTAATTTTAAAACATGTTATCTTTAGTCAATACTAGTGTAAGTTCAGTCCAAAATAGTGTAACTTCAGTCCAAAATATTGTAACTTCAGTCCAAAATATTGTAACTTCAGTCCAAAATATTGTAATTTCAGTTAAAAATAGTGTAACTTCAGCCAAAAATAGTGTAACTTCAGTCCAAAATAGTGTAACTTCAATCCAAAATAGAAATATCTAAAAAATCTAAATCTTAAAAAAACAGATTTAAAAAAAAAACGAAATATAATTAATAAAAAGATGTTTTTTTTATATTATTTTCAAAATCTGAATTATAGTACATCTAGAATGTAAAAATAAAATAAAAGAACACTTTAGTCAATAATAGTGTAACTTTAGTAAATAATGGTGTAACTTCTATCACCACCAATAACAAAGAAAAACATATGATGACTAGAAAAAAGAAAAAGAGATCTAAAATAAATCCGAAAAGAAACAAAGGAGATCTATAAAAAAATATATATATACTATAAAATATATATACATATAACCTCCCCAAACACCATTAACAAATAAAAACAAGATCTTAAAAAAAAAGAAAAAACAAGATCTTAAAAAATAAGGACGGAGAGGAAAATGGCAGAGGGTGGCTGGTCGGAGAGCCGGGTGGGAGGTGGTGGGGGTATCGCCGAGATGGAAGGAGGACGAAAATGGCAGGTGGTGAGGGTGTCGTGGGGGGAAGGCCGGTAGTGCGTGGTGGGGGCGGCAGAGGAAGGGGATGACGGGTTGTTTTTTTGGATGACGGTGGTGCGTGGTGGGGGCGGCAGAGGAAGGGAATGATTTTTGGATTGATTTTTTTGAGTTTTTTATTTGAGAGTATTGATGAGAGATAAGGGAGGTAGAGAGAGAGTGGGGGAGGTTAAAATGAGAGAAAAAGGGTGAGGGAAGGGTATAAGTATTAGGGTTTGGATTGGGTATGTATTAGTGATTTAATTAGTGGGGATGAGAGAGAGGGGGATTAAACACCATCCTAATGACATTTTCTTGTTTTTAATCTCAGCCATTGATCTTTAAGATCCAAGGGCCTCTAAGAGGACTCATGGACTCACTAAATGAAAGTGGACTTACATGATCCTTCCTCTATATATATATATATATATATATATATATATATATATATATAGAATTGGGATCCGGTGAGAACCACTAAGATAATGAGAACCGTGAGAACTCCGCCTTAGGAAATTTATTTTTAAAAAATAAGGACATTTTTGGGTTCGGCGTAGAATTTTATGGCCAGGTAACATACATCTTGGTCGAAAAAAATATAAGTTACTGATGGAAATTGAGGTGAAATACGATTTATTAATTTTCATGCACCTAGTAGTCAGTTTCATGTATCTAACAATTTTTATGCGCCTAGTGCTCATTTTAATGCATCTAGAGCCCGTTATTTTCATGCACCTAGTAACTGTTTTCATGCATGTAGCAATTTTCGTGCACCTAGTGCTCGTTTTCACGCATTTAGAGTAATTTTAGTGTACAAATTGAATTTATGTACACTAAGTACATAATTTTTAATATAATCAATAAATTTTGTTTAGTTACTGCAAATATTTTGATTGAATAAACTAAACTAATTGTAAATGATCCATCAAAACTTTCGAAACAAGATTTGGTGGAGATTTAGTGAGAGTTCTCACGGTTCTCATTTTGTTAGTGGTTCTCACCGGATCCTGACCCTCTATATATATATATATATTGATTAGTAAGAGACAACTCATACTCTCTAGTCTCTATTGATTTTTAGCTAATGGCGTCGTATCTCTCCCCATCACCCTCCCATAGTCCCATGTACTACTCCTTCACCTCACGCACCTTATCTCGCACTTCCCCGGCCAAGCTTAAGGAAGAGCAATGGTGCATAAGGATAATACTCTTAATTAGGAATTGTTTTTTCCAAAATGGGCTTCTAATGATTAGTAATTACGGAAATAGGTTGAGTTTCAACTTATTATCCCCAAATGGGTCCACGTAGAACCGGTTTTACAGAACCGAGGTTAAAACCGATCCTACATGGTGTGTGTGTGTGTGTGTGTGTGTCAAGTCGCTGCCCCGGAAAACGACTTGACTTTTTTTGCAAAAAAAAGTCAAACCGCTCCCCGCAAGAACGGCTTGGTTTGTATTATGAGTCCCCACGTTAACCCCTCCCTCCTTCATTGTTCATTTCCAAATAAATAAATAAATAAATAACCAATTCGAAACCCAAAAAAACCAATTCGATTTTCCCCCCAAAACTACTCCAAATCATTCAATAATTTTCATTAGAAATCAAATTAGTAGTATATAGGCACTATTAAACTACAATTGGGTGTTTCTTCTTCAATTTTCTACAAAATCCAAGGTATTAGCTAATACTTTCACTCTTTATTAGTAGTTGATTGGAGTAGCTATTTGTTATAGTTTGTGCTTCTTACGGTTTATACATGCTAGTTTAGTTGAATCTAGGCTGTTATTAGTGTTTTAACTTTAATTGTTATTGTTATAGCTAGTTATAGATAGAAGCCATTATCCCTTATTGTGTTATTGTGATGGTGAAATAGTTGACGGAGATGGGTGTGTTAGCTATGCAGGTGGAAAAGAGTCTTTTGTTTTTGCAAGTAGTAACATGAACTATAATGACCTTCTTAATGAGATTTACACATCAATTGGTGTTGATATTAATAAGTTCAAATTAGTCTTGAAAATGAAATATCCTAACCTTGGATGTTTTAAAGTTGTTTCTCTTGACAATGATCGGTCTTTACAAGTTTCAAATATATCATTTTCCATGTCTTCATGTAGCTGCGGTTTGTAGAACTTAGAATCTATCCACGGAGCAATATATTGACCCATTTCTTTCTTGTGGAGAGTATTTGGGTTTTTACAAGCCTAATTTTCATCCGGTACCTGATGAACGTCATTGGCCAAATTGGGTGGGTGAAATTGTTTTACCTAATTTGTCAGTGAAAAGAGATCGAGGTCATCCTAAATAAAAAAGGATTCGCAATGAGATGGACAAGGTTCCAACGAAAGTAAGAAATTTCTGCTCCTTGTGTCGTAGAAAATGACACAATAAGCGGGGATGTCCTCTAAAAAACCGTGAAGTTGGTGTTCCATCCGGGTAGATTTTTTTTTACCCTTATTGCTAATTTATTTTATTAACTATTAAAATTGTTTATATACTGACGTGTATTTGTGTTTTCTATATGTTGTAGGTCTCATGGATCTGGGTCCACTTAATCCCGAAATCCTTACATTACAACTTAAAAGCGGGCCACCGAAGGCAAGCTGTATGGGAGGGGGTGGTAAGTATTTTTAATTTTTTTTTTTTTAATCTACATGATAATCTTATTAACTGTATATAATATTTTAATCAATCACATCAAGGCCTGTTAAAATGTAGGGTACACTTGAGAGCAAAATACGAGTTCCATGTTCATCGTAGAGTTCCTGATTTCATCTGTGAGACTCAGTTTCACGGAGTTCATAGGTTTACTTTTTTTGTATGTCGATCTGTATTTGATTACCCCTTTGGTTGAGAGGTGGAGGGAGGAGACCCACACGTTTCATTTTTGAATTGGTGAAGCCACGATGACTTTACAAGATGTTAACGTGTTATTCAGTTTGCGGGTAGTTGGCAAGCCGGTTACGGGGAGAGGTGACCTTTATTGGACCGCTTTGTGTGACAAATGTTAGGACTTAGACCAGATAAATTTGACCTAAAAGGATTGGGGTTGAAGTTGACTTGGTTAAGTGGGAACTTCTCTAGTCTACCACCGGATGCAGACGAGGAAAAGCTTCATATGTATGTTCGAGCCTATATACTCTTCTTGATCGGGAGCGTGATTTTTCCTGATAAGATCTATAACGAGGTTTGTATTCTTTTCTTGCCGTCATTGGAGGATTTGAATGAGGTAGACGAGTATAGTTGTGGTCCCTCGGCATTTGCTTGTTTATATAGAAATTTGTGTGGTGCATGTAACATGGGGATTAGTGAAATTTCCGGGCCTATTCTTCTCCTTAAATTATGGCTTGGGAACTAGTTGTCGTAGGCCGTCCCCAAATTACTTCAATTATGAATGAGTATGTGGGAGAAGTCTACCCTTGGGATGCAAATGGCTGAGTGTGGATCGTAAGTATAAGGATCATAGGCTTGGTCTTGTGACTTATAGGGATATGTTTGATAAATTGACAAAAGCACAATTCACTTGGCAACCTTATACACAAGACGTCCTTCAACATCTTCCCGAAATTTTTCATGACGACCCGGAGGAATGGGTGGTTGTCGCTCCTTTGATATGCTTTGAGATTGTCGAGATGCACCTACCTAATAGGTGTGTTAGGCAATTTGGATGGTATCAAACAATGCCTCCCGAGTGTAACATGTTTCTTTTACTCCATAAGACTGATAAACGGGGAAGTAATAAAGATTTTGCAACCGAGTTTGCAAGTTATGTAGAAGAGTGGGAAAATAGGAAGGAAAACATGTTTGAAGGGTGAGTACCATATGCGGGATACATGTCACATCATGATCCATACATGGTATGGTATCGGGAGCGTACTCGTCGCATCGTTAGTCCTCACAATAATGTCATAACCTAAGATTACTTAACTGAGCATCACTACAATCCTAGTGCGGCGGACTTGGACACTCTTGTAAGCTTAATTCTTTTTTTGATTCATACCTTTTACTATCTTATTTTGAAATTTTATTCACTAACAAAAATAATTTCATGCTAATAAATATGACTTCTTATTTAAATAGGCGGGTGGTCACTCTTATATCTACCATCAAGTTAGTGACTACATGTCAAATATGCCGCCTACAATGGATCCTAACTATATGAATTTGCTACTTGAGATGCAAAATACTTCTCTTCATTGTTTGGAAAGTACTCATTTTGCACATCTCATTCAACCACAAAACAATCCTCACCCAAGTCCAACTCATGCTACAATACAAGCGGCCAACATGACATTCCTCTCTCCCATCCAAGAAACGAAAAATGAAGCCCATTTATCTACTCAACCAAGGAGATCAAAGAGAACTCGCCAAGCTAGAAAGTAGTGTAGATTTTAGTGTCTTCTATGGATTAATCATTTTAGTTTGTATGATATTTATGTTTGTATGACAATTTAAGTGAAGGGATTCGTAAGTACTTAAAACAATTTCAATACCGAATCTCCAGGACCATATGTATGTTAGAAATCAGAATTAAACATAAAAGAGTAATCGAATTACCTCGCAGCGGAATTAGCGGAATTAATCCGTGAGCAATAAAATCCAGCAATATAAGAAAATAAGAACCGGATCTAAATAACCCAACTGGTACAAATAAATAAGAGCACCCCAATCGTAGTGTCTCCACTAGTATCCACACGTATGAATAGGAGATGCGATTTGTATGCTAGTGCAAGGTAGGGTTTATTATTTCTCACAGAAAGAATAATATTATCATAGAAACTGACTCCCTTATATTTATGTATATATAGGGAGGTAAAGAATCAGTTTCCTAGTTAAACTCTTACCTAAATCGCAACTAGGCCTAATCCAATTAGAACCCTATTTCCATATTTCTATCTTTAACTGTAAATAGGAAATACCGTATTCATCTTGTATGTGACCCAATAGGCCCGTTTAATTCTACACGAGTCATTAAACAATTTAATACTCGGTCCGTAAGCGGCTTCTAGCAAAACGTTACGGTTACAAAGAATATAAACCGGGTTACCTTAATTGGACTCGGGAAATAAATCCAACAGTCTCCCACTTGTACTGTGTCCAATTAAACATGTCTTTTTGCTTCTATTGCTCCAATCAAGACTAAGGTAAGAAAAGTGTCAACCTTATATGCCTCAATCATTTTTCTCGAATCTCAGAGTTGAATTGTTAAAGCAGACGAGTGACAATCACCTCGTCTGAGCGCGGCCACGCATTTTACAATTCACACTCTTCGAGAGGCCAGAAACTATAAACTTCCTTCAGTAAGGAAGAAACAAATCCCATCTTGTTTAACCACATCCCATCACATGATCCATAATAAGTCCAAGCATTGTTTCTATAGCCACCAGTCACGGTTGGCGTTTGACAATGTCAAAACAAATTATTTTGCATGTATAGAATAGTGAAAAACTCAGGTCTAAAGACTGTATATTCACTACAAGCTAGTGATAAGAAACTTTACTGACACTAAGCGAATCCTTAGTAAAGTTCTTAACGGGTCTGTCTAATACATGTTCTCTAACATGTACCCATATGCCTGGTTTGATATCCCAATATCATGACTTAAGGAACGTAATCATCAACCAGCTCATATACTAATCATTTAGGCATTCAAGTGTTTCATTTAATGCCCTGATTAGAGACTATAATAGAATACATCATCTAAATAGAGTTCCAAAACTAAGTCACATACTAAGTGATCTATTTAATCAATGTAGACTATTGTGGAACAAACATTCAATTAAACAATAAAATGAGTTAAATAAATAATATTAATTTTATTGAATAAAAGAAGTAAATGTTACATATAACAAATTAAACATGTAAAATAAACTCCCACTAAAACAAAGACCTTATAAAACGACTAAGACCACTCGCTAATGCATCTTAGACCAACAACCGCTCTATGACTCTCATGTTTAGGCTGTGGGAGAGGCTTTGTTAAGGGATCTGCAACATTTGCATCAGTCGGTACTCTGCATATTTTCACATCACCTCTATCAATGATTTCTCTAATAAGGTGATATCTTCTAAGTATGTGTTTGGATTTTTGATGTGACCTCGGTTCCTTGGCTTTTGCAATAGCACCATTATTATCACAATAAAGGTCTATTGGGCCAGAAATGCTAGGAATCACTCCGAGTTCAGTGACAAATTTACGAATCCAAACAGCTTCCTTTGTTGCTTCTAAAGCAGCAATGTACTCAGCCTTTGTTGTAGAATCAGCCACAGTGTCCTGTTTGGAACTTTTCCAGCTAATAGCTCCACCATTTAGCAAAAAGACATATCCAGATTGAGATCGAGAATCATCTCTATCAGTCTGGAAACTAGCATCTGTGTAACCACTTACAACGAGCTCTTCATCCCTACCAAATACCAAAAACATATCCTTAGTTCTTTTCAGATACTTTAGGATACTTTTGGCAGCTGTCCAGTGACCTTCACCGGGATTAGATTGGTATCTACTCGTCATACTCAATGCACAAGCTACATCAGGACAAGTGCATAACATGTCATACATGATAGAACATATGGCAGAAGCATAGGGAATCTTACTCATACGCTCTTGCTCATCAAGTGTCGAAGGACACTGAGTCTTGCTAAGAGTGATGCCATGAGACATGGGTAAGAACCCTTTCTTGGAGTCAATCATATTGAATCGTCGAATCACCTTATCTATATAAGTGCTTTGACTCAGACCAATAAGTCTGTTAGGTCTATCTCTATAGATCCTTATACCCAAGATGTAAGCTGCATCACCCATATCTTTCATGGAAAAACAACTTCCAAGCCAGTCTTTTACAGACTACAGCATTGGAATGTCATTTCCAATCAGGAGAATGTCGTCGACATAAAGAACTAGAAATGCAACTGCACTCCCACTATTCTTCTTATACACACAAGGCTCTTCTTCGTTTCTAAGGAAACCAAACTCTTTGACTGCCTCGTTAAAACGAAGATTCCAACTCCGAGATACTTGCTTCAATCCATAAATGGATCGTTGAAGCTTGCATATCTTCCCAGCATGTGTTGTGAAACCTTCAGGTTGTGTCATATACACATCCTCTTGCAGATTTCCATTAAGGAAAGCTGTTTTCACATCCATTTGCCAAATTTCATAGTTATGAAATGCAGCAACTGCTAGAAGAATCCGAATGGATTTAAGCATCGCTACTGGAAAATAGGTTTCATCATAGTCAATACCATGAATTTGCTTGAAACCTTTGGCTACCAGTCGCGCCTTATATATATCCACATTTCCATCTATGTCAATCTTTTTCTTGAAGACCCATTTGCACTCGATGGTTTTAACGCCATCGGGTGGATTAACCAAAGTCCATACTTGGTTATGGTACATGGACTCCATTTCGGATTTCATGGCCTCAAGCCATTTTTCAGAGTCAGAACCCATCATTGCTTCTTTATATGACTTAGGCTCATCATTTTCTACTAAAAGTAGATCACGATGCTCAGTCATTAGGAACCCATACCTTGCGGGATCCCTACCAAAATTAGATCTCTCAGATCTACGTAGGGCGGGTTCCACAGGAGTAGACATTACAACTCTTTGTAAATCTATTCGATCTTCCTCCACATTGGGTGGAGGAATGTCCTGTGTTTCTCGAATTTCTTTGAGATCAATTCTACTCCCACTGGTTCCTTTGGAAAGAAATTCTTTTTCCAGAAAAACACCGTACCGAGCTATAAACACTTTGCGCTCAGATGGGTTGTAGAAATAGTACCCTTTAGTTTCCTTAGGATACCCTACAAAGAAGCATTTGTCGGATTTGGCGCCAAGCTTTTCAGGAATTAATTTCCTTACAAAAACCTCGCAACCCCAAATTTTTTGAAAAGACATCTTAGGAACATTTCCAGTCCATATCTCATATGGTGTCTTTTCCACCGACTTTGATGGACACCTGTTAAGTGTAAAAGCATAAGTTTCAAGTGCATAACCCCAAAATGAAATTGGAAGACTAGCATGACTCATCATAGAGCGAACCATATCAAGTAAGGTTCGATTCCTCCTTTCAGATACATCATTCCATTGTGGTGTTCATGGTGGAGTTAGTTGTGAAACAATTCCACAACCTCTAAGATGATCACCAAACTCTTGGCTCAAGTATTCACCTCCACGATCTGATCGTACGGCTTTAATTGTCTTGCCAAGTTGATTCTGCACCTCATTCTGAAATTCTTTGAACTTTTCAAAGGATTCAGACTTGTGTTTCATCAAGTAAACATAACCATATCTGCTGAAATCATCAGTAAATGTTATGAAATACTGGAATCCACCTCTAGCGGTATGACTCATTGGACCACAAACATCAGAATGTATAAGGCCTAATAAATCACTCGCCCTCTCACTGTAACCAGTAAAAGGCGTTTTTGTCATTTTGCCAAATAAACAAGATTCACATCTATCAAATGACTCAAAATCAAATGAATCCAAAAGTCCATCTTTATGAAGCTTTTGTACGCGTTTCTCATTTATATGACCCAAACGACAATGCCAGAGATAAGTAGGATTAGAGTCATTAGTTTTTAATCTTTTGGCATTAATGTTATAAACCTGTTTAGTTAAATTTAGAACATATAACCCATCAATAATATGAGCTTGACCATATAAAATACCATTGCGCGTAATAGAACAACATTTATCTTTTATTCGAATATCAAAACCATTCATGTCCAAACACGAAACAGAAATAATATTCCTGCTAATGGCAGGTACATGATAACAATTATCCAGTTCTAAAATTAAGCCAGAAGGCAATGATAAATGAAATGTTCCTACAGCTAAAGCAACAACTCTTGCTCCATTGCCAACTCGTAGGTCCACTTCACCTCTTGCCAATGTTCTACTCCTTTTTAGTTCCTGCACATTACAACAAATGTGAGAACCACAGCCAGTATCTAATACCCAAGAAGTAGAACAACGAGTAGTAACATTTACATCTATAACATGAATACCTGAAGTGGAGGCAACAGCTCCATTCTTCACATCTTCCAAGTACTTTTTGCAGTTCCTCTTCCAATGCCCCTTTTCATTACAATAATGACAAGCATCTTCAGAGGGCTTGCCCTTTACTGACTTGGGCTTGGGTTTGAATTTAGCAACATTTGCCTTACTCTTACCCTTACCCTTGTCCAAGCCTTGCCTTTTAAAGCCCTTTCCCTTATGTATCATCAGAACATTAGGGTTAGGAGCCTTCTTAATGCTAGGCTCAGCTGTCTCAAGCATCCCATGCAGTTCTTTCAGAGATTTATCCAAGTTATGCATATTATAATTCAAAATAAAATCATTATAACTTGGATTCAAGGACTGAAGCACAATGTCAGTAGCCAACTCTTGGCTTATTCCAGCATCAAGTCTTTCAAGATTATCAAAATAACCTATCATTTTTATGACATGTGGACTGACAGACTCATCTTTTCCCATCTTGCAGTCAAAGATAGCCTTAACAGTATTGTACCTTTCAGTTCTAGCTTGTTCCTGAAACATGGCTTTTAGGTTTTCAACAATCTCATAAGCCGACTCCATGTTCTCATATTGGTTCTGAAGCTCAGAGTTCATGGTGGCAAGAATAAGACAACAAACATCAATATTAGCATCAGAATGCTCTTTCCACACATTCTTAATGTTGGAAGGGGCATTACTATCTGGTTTCTTAGGTAATGCCTTCTCAAGGACATATACCTTTTTCTCCTGCTTGAGAACAATTCTCAAGTTACGATACCATTCCAAGAAGTTTGAACCATTCAACTTTTCCTTCTCAAGGAGGGAACGAAGCGAAAACGGATTGGTGGTAGGAGACATTATCTACAACAATAAAATATACAAGTATAAGTGACATGTTAAAAAACATGCAACATATTGTCTTAAACAAATTTAAGACTACAAATTATACAAATAACCCTCATACATGTACAATATTCCAAGACCCCAAATACCTATAATTTAAGTGAGCTTTGGCTCATCGCCCAAAGAATAAGGATTAAGGTAAACATCTCTATTTTAATTGTATCTCATATACAACTCTCAGTTTGTTAAATAATCATCATATGAATTTTAACTATTTGCCTCAAAGTTCAAAACTGTTTTGAAAAAGCTTTGTTAAGACAACCAACCTACATGTGTGAATAACTGTTATCCACCTGCTCAACTTACATAACCAGAATACTCTACTTTGGCAGACCCATTACATGATGATATAAGTTTATTACAGTCATTAGGTTGGAAAGGCATTAACTTAATATTTAGATTGAGGGATTTAAACATATATGCCTACCATTAAAGCATACTAATGAACATATACATATTACATGCATCTCATACATGAAGGAATCAACAATAGCATGTCTCAATATTAAATAAAGGCATATCATTAACATAATCTCAAGATAGATTAATAAAACATTAAAATATCAACTTTTAAATCAAAAACAGCCCAAAACTCAATCGAACCATTCAAATTTGGCCTTAAAACGCAGACCTTGATATGCAGTCCTGTTTAGAATGTCGTTTACATGCGAAAAACACTACTGTTTTGTCAAATTCCGACACTCAGAACTGATAAACAAAATTTACGAAACAATTTCAATAAATCGTGTTTTCTAATTTAATTATGGATTACTTCTTCTAATCCTAAAGAATCTTATTTCTCTCTCTCTCTAGACAAACCCAAAAAATAAATCCTTGAAACCGCCGTCTTCCCCTTTACCTCCAACTACTTGTCCTTCCTCACCAATCTTTCGCCGGAGATTGGGCCGTCTCATGGCCTATCTACGGCGAAAGGATCACTCCTCCTCATCTCATATCCCCAAACTGATTAATTTTTCTCAATATATGTCCTTTCATCTCCATTTGTATCGCCATCCTCATTCGGTTTGTTGAGGTTCGTGTTGCTGGCTGTCCGGTTAGGTCTCCCGCCCGTCGATCGCCGCCTTTTGGTCTTCTCAGGCCACATTCGGTCTTGCATGCGTCTATGGGGGTATTTCCCTTTCCCCTCGCCCCTTCCCCCACCCCCTGGTTTGCATTTCTCTTCCTTTTCCGGTCTGTTTTGTGTCTTTCGTGTTTGATGGGTATAGCCCGTCTTGATGTCAGTTCTTGTTGGTTATTAAGGATCGATTTGGTGTTCCCCTTCCCCTCGCCCCCTTCCCCCACCAAGCGGTTCTTGATTACTTTCAGCGGCTTGCTCTTGTGGTTGTTTCGTGTCTGTCGTGTCTGTGGTGGGATTCTTTGGATGTCTTTTGGTGGCCTTGATCGGTATCGGTTTTGCATGCCCTCTGTTTGATGTTGATGGGATAATGGATTTGATCGTCGGACGGCTTTTTGTGTGGGTTTTTTGGTCTGGTATGTTATTTGGTCCGTGGAGGAGTGAGCTGGTTGGCTCGAGTTTGGACTTGTCAGTAGGGATGGTTTAGGTTGGAAGCGGTGGTCCTCTCTTTAATTTCATGACGTTTAATTTTCTTTTTTCTTTGTTTATCCGAATAATTTACTCTTATGCTAGTCCGTGTCTTAATAAATTAGTTTATGGTACAATCTTTTGTTGGGTCTGTATAGACGTTGGTGTTGTCCTTTGCACCATATCGTTCCTAAATAAGGGCATATGGATTGTCTATGATGTCCATGTGCGGCTTTTGCGTGTTGGTAATACTCAAGATTGGCTCTTTGTGCGTGTTGGTTCCTCTATATCAAAGATTCCTATGGTTCATATGGACTGGAATTTGGAGGAGGGGTTTTTGCTTTTGCTGACTGTCTACTGGCTTCTCTACCTGGGCTCTCCGTCTGTTGTCTGAAGACAACGATCTCTATTTTGCCACCTTGTGAAAGAGAAAAAGAAGAGGAGAATTGTCACTCCTAAGAAGGATTATAGCCAAGAGGATGAATCTCCGAGACACATCTTATCTACTTGTCTGTCAAGTAGATCTTTCCCCCAAAAATTTCTACGTCTTCGTGGCGTAAGTGTGTCTTGTTGTAGGTACTCCTCCAAAGCTCAACTAATTAAGAAGATAAAAGAAACGCTACTACATTTGTTCAGCAACGATTTCCCCCTCAAGAACCCTACTTGGTTTATCATCCAAGTTTTTAGTTTAAGTTCTTATTTGAATAATGTAATATTAAAATCTGGCTTTGAGAGTCGGATTTGTGTTATGTAAGCTACATTTTTACTGCTGTCAAAAAAAAAAAAATTTAATCTTATTAAGTTAGTCGCAAACGAATATGAGTTTAAGGTAAAAAAATATCCAATATATATTACGTAACACTAATCAAATTAAGTTTATACATGTTAACCAATTAACATTAATATCCTAAACAACAATATCATATATTACAATTGACAATTAAAAGATACATAACAATTGCTAATGTCCTTTACGTCATACGTACTTAACGAAATAAGAAACTCTCGTGAACACACGAGATGTAAAAAACAATACCAGACAAGCAACATGATCAAATCACCAAATTAGCATATGTGAAAGTCAAAATATGCGGCTGATCAAAGAAGGGATTAATACGTATACAATTTGCCATCTGTCTATCTTATGCAAACTATATTGTAATACGTATACCCAAATACCAAAACATGCATATATGGCGGCAATCTCAATTCGATACATACCGAACGATTAATAAAAGATAATTCGATCTTTAACATTACATGTTGGCTCTGATACCACTGAAGGGATTCGTAAGTACTTAAAACAATTTCAATACCGAATCTCCAGGACCATATGTATGTTAGAAATCAGAATTAAACATAAAAGAGTAATCGAATTACCTCGCAGCGGAATTAATCCGTGAGCAATAAAATCCAGCAATATAAGAAAATAAGAACCGGATTTAAATAACCCAACTGGTACAAATAAATAAGAGCACCCCAATCGTAGTGCCTCCACTAGTATCCACACGTATGAATAGGAGATGCGATTTGTATGCTAGTACAAGGTAGGGTTTATTATTTCTCACAGAAAGAATAATATTATCATAGAAACTGACTCCCTTATATCTATGTATATATAGGGAGTTAAAGAATCAGTTTCCTAGTTAAACTCTTACCTAAATCGCAACTAGGCCTAATCCAATTAGAACCCTATTTCCATATTTCTATCTTTAACTGTAAATAGGAAATACCGTATTCATCTTGTATGTGACCCAATAGGCTCGTTTAATTCTACACGAGTCATTAAACAATTTAATACTCGGTCCGTAAGCGGCTTCTAGCAAAACGTTACGGTTACAAAGAATATAAACCGGGTTACCTTAATTGGACTCGGGACATAAATCCAACATTAAGTTTGTATGAAAATTTAAGTTTGGTGAAATTTGATATGTTGTTGTGTGGTGCAATTTGAATTGGTTTTGTATGGTGCATTTTTGAAATGTGTATGACGAATGGTAGGAGTAAGGAGACACAAATTTCTCTTGCAGGTAATCAGACCCAAGTCGCCTTGGGAGTGAGCGACTTGGGCTCAAGAAAATCATCAAAAAACCTCCAGTCGCTAGCCGAGAAGGCGACTTGGGCTCAAGTCGTTGACCCTCACAGCGACTTGGGCTCAAGACATGCATTGAAAATTTGGTGCAAAAATGGCTCAGTTCTGTTTTGCGGTCGCTGTAGGGGGGAGCGACTGGGGCTTTTTCAAGTTTGGATCAAAGTCGCTCACCGGGAGAGCGACTTTGACTGAAATAGAAATTTGAGGTTTGTTTTTTATTAACACCGCCTTCGATGTATAAGGAATATAATAATATTACTATAATATTATGATTCACAATATGATAATATTGTGATACTATAAGAATAAATATAGATTTAGATATTATCTTTAGATATTATATTAGTCATAGTTTTCTATATTATGTCATATATATCTTTAAGATATATTATAGGTAGATTACGTTTCTATATTTTATCTCTTGTAATTGCTATATAAGCAATCATTGTCATTCATAATATTCAAGCTATTCTATATCAATACATTCAATTATATTCTCTACGTATAAGGAATATAATAATATTACTATAATATTATGATTCACAATATGATAATATTGTGATACTATAAGAATAAATATAGATTTAGATATTATCTTTAGATATTATATTAGTCATAGTTTTCTATATTATGTCATATATATCTTTAAGATATATTATAGGTAGATTACGTTTCTATATTTTATCTCTTGTAATTGCTATATAAGCAATCATTGTCATTCATAATATTTAAGCTATTCAATACAATCAATAATATATTCGCTACATGGTATCAGAGCGGTAAAATCCTAGGGACCTGTATACACAAAAACTCTACCACAAAAACAACCACCGACGTCTTTCCGCCGCCGGCCGGAGATGGCCATCATCTCTTCCATCTCCGGCGGGCATCGTCAATAGCCTACCCTTTCCTCGTTATTTTCTTTCTAGCTACCCGTCTAATCCAATACTTCACAAAAATATACAAAAAGAAAATTCCTTTACCGTTCCTTTCTCGTCAAACTCAGAGTGGCAGTTACCTTTGCTCATCTCTCTCTGGCTCCTTCAATTCCAACGTTTCCCCAATTAAGTCTTTCTATTTCTTTGAATAATGTTGACAGGATGCCAAAGTCTATGGTTATGTCCACTTTTGCCACTACCTTGCAAGTTCTCTATATTGCTCTTCCTTGCTACGTTGCTCTTCTACCCTCCTCTCTATTATGTCCCGATGAAAAGTGCTAGGCATTTGGCTTCTTAGCCTACAGTTCCAAGAGAGTTGTCCTCTTGATCGTCTCTATTAGCGTCTCTCCCTACTTTTTATCTCTTAATCTTATATCATGAGTAATCCCGCACCCTTACTCACAAGTTACTCTGTCTTATCTCTCAAAAAAGAAAAAAATTTCAAGCCACTTTTTCCCGGCTACTGTCAATATCGTCTCAAAGCATGCCATAATTTTTGGCCTTACTCCAACTATTATGTCACAAATGAAAAGTTATGCCATCTTTCTCGGCCTTTCTCAAATTTTCTCTCACACAAATGTTTCTCCTCTTTTCTCTCGGAAGTCATGACCCGACGATCAAATTCGGCTCCATCAATACTTATCCCGTACAAATTTTACGGTGCTTCTCTTTTCTCTCTTTCCATACTTGACAGTTTGACAAAAGTAAATTCCGGCTCCAAGCTCTTGTCTTTTTCCGACCTTTTGTGCAGCAACTCAACGGCTCATATCCCGGCTCATCGTCTTCTTCTTCTCAACGGCTAATCGTCTTCTTCTTCTCAACGGCTCACCGTCTCTTCTTCTCAACGGCTCATCGTCTTCTTCTTCTCAAGATTGTCCTTCCCATTCGGTCGTACATCTTGCGGGGGCGTATAAGGAATATAATAATATTACTATAATATTATGATTCACAATATGATAATATTGTGATACTATAAGAATAAATATAGATTTAGATATTATCTTTAGATATTATATTAGTCATAGTTTTCTATATTATGTCATATATATCTTTAAGATATATTATAGGTAGATTACGTTTCTATATTTTATCTCTTGTAATTGCTATATAAGCAATCATTGTCATTCATAATATTTAAGCTATTCAATACAATCAATAATATATTCGCTACACGATGAAGTAGTTGTGCGGAGGAGCGACTGGTTTTCGAAGCTAACTTCGCTGATAAGGTGGACCTATTTAGGGATATTAAGTTGAAACTCAACCCATTTCCTTAATTAGTTGTGAGTAGAAACCCATTTTGGAAAAATGCTCCTAATCAGTCTTTCATTTGGCGCTGCCAATCAGTCTTTCCCTCTTAGTTAAGTTGTTTATTGTTTAAGTTGCCTGCTTTGGTGCATTCCTGTGGGGTTGACGACTGACGAGTATGATGTTAACGAATGTTGGTGTAATCTTGTTATGCAGAATCTTACTCATTTATGAACATATGCATCCAAAAGCATATACTCTTATATACATCGACTACTTAAATATATGAGTATCGTCAAACAGAATATGAGTACTCCATATAGTTCGGGAGATTGAGTGGGTCTATCCTTGAACCGTACAAGTACTGTACAATTTGGAATATGTTATGGTTATGGTTATCATGTTCTGATATTAACAGTATTTCATTGTTATGGTTATCAAGTTTTGGGATTGACTTGTTATGTGCATGTTATGATGTCAACAAGTCAATTAACTAGAAATCTAGAATCAACAAGTGCTCATTTCATATCAGGGTATCTAATTTATTGTACAATTTAGGGCATTTGAAGAATGTTAAATAAATCAGAATGACAGCACCATATACATTGGAGTAGATTTTACTTAAAATAATATGGAAATGTAGAAACCTGCCAATTTTGTTATGTTTGGATCAATGATTTGTTTTGGTCACAAGGATTTGGATTTCAAGTACCTAAGAGTGAGATGAGATGAATTAGGTACTAATTTTAAAATTTTCCAACTTAGTATTTATTGATTTAAGAAAGTTGTTTGTCAAGGCAAGAGTCAATTGGATACATCAAGTTAATTGTCATATTAAAAGTGTATCACAAAACTGAATAGGTGTTGTAAGTTCAAAGAGACAGTTGATCTGACTGTTAAAGCTAAAGAGCGAAGCTGCAGCAATTGTTGCTTTGAGAGTATGAGATAAACAAGTAAACAAAATTGCAACGGAAATAAAATAAACGGAAGATCCATTTCCAGAAGTCTTCCACTATCATCTTTGTCATCATTCTAATCGGTCTTATCATCCTTGTCAGAATCGGTGTACTCACTTCAAGCCTTCTTCTCGCGAAGCTCTAGCACCTTCTTGTTCTTTTCTTCATTTTCCTTCATCCTCTTCTCGAGGAGATTACTCATGTTTTGGATTTTTTCCTCGACAGTAGAGCCACCAATCACTATGACTGAAGTACTGATAAGAGTGGAGGCTACCTTCTTCTTCGGCGATGCCTTAGGTTTGGAAGGAGAGGTCTTGTTGTTGGCTTAGTACTTCTAGTATCCTCGCGTGAAGTGGCTTCATTTTCCTTTCTAGAAGGGGAAGAGGCGGCAATGATAGTTGTAGCAGCAGCAGTTATGTAGGCGACGAAGATCTTGCATGGCCTGTTAGGGACGCGTGCAAAACGCAATCTAACAGCGGCGTCATTGGCAGCAACCTTATTCGCCATTCATTCCCCTTGTGCAGATGTTGCCTAATTGCGCAGTTCGCAAGGTAGTTGCATTGGGTGTTGCTCGTAGGATAGCTGCGTGTGTATTCTTGGAAGCGATGGGTGATGTGTCCAGCTCGGTAGGCATCTTCTTGTGGTAGACTTGACTTGCAAAGTATTACGATAAATGAAATACAAAGCAGTGAAACAAAATGAGTGTTAATTAATATTAAAAAAATTCTTGTACAATTTCTAATATTCCTCATATTCTAACTAATTAAACAGGGTACACGTGCACGATCTTCGTAAGGGTGCGCGTGTAGAGAGAGTATGCATTGTACGCGCGACGTTGACTTGTATTCTTAAAAGGGTCGAACGATTTGAATCTCTCTTGAATGTTTGGATAATTGAGTTTAAGTATTTGAGTTTTCTTGCGCAGGCGACATAAATTTATTGTGCTTGTTGACTGCTTAAGATAAATTTCACTTGAATTTAAGAGAATTTCCTTCTCTTTTTCTTCTTGCTTGAAAACTTTCTATCCCATCCAAATGAAATGAGATCGACCTAATTATAGATAAGCGCTGAGGCTTCTCGGGCTTTGAGGTACATGCCCATTTCTCGGGTATTTTTGCAATTATAGCTCAATTTGACTTTTGTTTGGATCCGAGTCAAAATGACCTAAATTTAATTAAAAAGGACAAAATAATTAAATTGAGTAAAAGTATATTTATTATTAACTCAAATTAATCTCTTTTAATTTACGACACTAAATAAAATCTTAGTGCTTACAACGACAAAAAGTGATAGACGAGGATTATGAAGAATTTCAAAAATTTCTTTAAGTCCAAGACGAGACCCTTAGATATGGCCGTAGAGGTGGCAATCGGGTCATTTGGTTTGGGTTTGGGTCGCGTCAAATCCGTTTGGGTCATATCGGGTGTGCCCGCCCTTTCGAGTCAAGTTAGGTCATTATCGGGTCGAGTCATTTCGGGGCAACTGATATATTCGATCGGGTCGTTATCAGGTCCGGTTACTTTATAGCAATATTTTAATACTTTACCATTAAATTTGGTTTTAAACCATTATTTGATTTAACTATTTCATTATTAAGTCAAACGTATAATTTAAACAATAAATTACTTTCATATGGATCAATATTAAGCTCAAAAAATGTCTGGTCATCAATTTAACCGGGTCAGGTCAATGTCGGGTTGGCTCTAGGTGGTCGTGTCGGGTTACATATCGCCATCGGGTCGGATCAGGTCGATTTCGGGTCGCAATATTCTTGGGTTTCGTCGGGTCGAGTCAACTTGCCAGCTCTAGAGGTGGGACAACAAAAGAGATGTGGATAGTGTGGTTGAATAAAATATCCCCTGAAAGTTCTAAGCGTCTGGTTGTGCTAAATTGAGAGGGTGAAGATAGCAAACAAGATTACAAGAGGGTGATAGAGTTGCACGAATCCATGGCTCTTTCTCACGTCTCTGCTTCTCTCAACCTCTCTATCTATGGTACACCCTTCTCTACTTCTCTCTCTCTCTCTCTTTTGCTATTTCTGCTTCTCTTATGATTTAAACTCTTTATTGCAGATACATGTATCTCCAATTCTCCCAAAGTTTATGTATTTTCCAAGGTGCCCTCTTCGAGTTTTGCTCGGAATTCTACCACTTTTCTTAGTGGCTCTCCACTTGGTAATAAATGCTTCAACTTAGCATTAACTTTTGTTTAGTTTGTGTGTTAATTGTTGAGGTCATTTTGCAATTTCATAATACTATGTCTATTCCAGTCATTTGCTTACCTTCTATATTCTTTACATGGGTATGGGTGTTTTAATTAAGCGTAAACAAATGAATGAGACGGAGGGAGTACTAGTTAATTGTGAGAGTTGCATCAATCATCAATGGACATGGCATTGGAAATTCAGGGGTAGTTCTCATAATGTGATTAGCCATATTTACAGAGAATCAATAGGTAAATCACTCGATAAACCCGAGAAGTTAACCTTCTTATAGCTTGTTTATGTTTTATTAACTTTGTTCTTCATTTCCAAGGGATCCGAACATTTGTCATCATTGGAGTATGGTGAAATAAGTCAAAAATGACTAACCAACCTGTACTTTTTTAATAGCGGTCGGTCATACTAACAGCATATTCGTGTTGAGCGCAAAGATAAGGTTGCCACCTTTACACCATCGTAGGGGGGGGGGGGGACAATGGGGGTTGACTCGTTGTGTAATGCCGTGATGTAGGTGTTGGTTTTAGGTAGTGACTGAGTCTAAATAACCCATTAACCCAATACTGAAAAAGACCCGTTCTTTGTCTCTGATGGAACAAAACAAAGTCCAAGTACACTAAAAAACGTAGATGACGAGAAATATAGAAAAAGGCTACAAAACCTACATCACACTTTGTGTTCTTTTTGGTCTTTGGTTCTTGATTATGATAGAATAAAGCAAATGGCTCACTAAACTGGCTACGCTTCTTCGTACTGTGAAGACATGTCCATTAGATACATTTATCAATGCAATTTCCAATACGGGTCATCCAGAAACAACCTCTCTCTGTTGTAAAAGCAGGGTTAAGGCACTGGATTAATGTTGTTGCGGGTGGCGGTGTAGGTGAAAATTTATTAAGTAAATATGTTGACAGTGATAAGGACAACCTCTGTACGAGCAAAGGCTACGCAAAAAGTAACCACGTCTATAAGAAGTGAGCAAAGTTCAAATGAAGGAGGTGGCTTGGATGTCTGGCTGGGCAGGCTTGCAATGGTTGGGTTTGCTTTGGCCTTAACTGTTGAAATATCAACTGGCAAAGGGCTTCTTGAGGTAGGGATATTTCATATTTGGCACACCATTAATCAAGTAGATTTTTTTTTGTTTTAACAGTAGCTGATGCAACTTTGTTTATTAATTATGTTTCATCTTGAGGTAGGGATATTTCATCTTTAGCACAAATGATTGGGAGGGAGTATTACTTATGTTTCAATGGTATTCAACTATTTGTGTTTTGTGCTGGTATGTCTTGGGAAAATGACTTGCCTGACAACCGAAATTTGTCATTGTTCATGGATCTCAAATACTAATATATAAGGCGGTTTTACGTAAGTATTACTGCTCATAGGGTATGGGTATATGCGTCTTTAATGGATGGTTTTAATCTGCGAGTGCAACACTTTTACAAGAGTCTATGTAGAAACTATATATATCGCTCAAGTAATTGCATGGATTAGTTCCTTTTCTTCCTTTGACGCTGATGTTAGTTTGCAACATGACGTGCAGAACTTCGGTCTTGCATCCCCTTTGCCTACGGTCGCTTTGGGAGTGACGGGACTAGTGGGTGTCCTGACTGCTGTCTTCATATTCCAGTCTGCCTCAAAAAACTGAGTACAAGCAGCTTTCCGTCATCCTTGTAATAGTCATTTCTGTTATTTCGTTTTCCAACCGAAACATCAATTCATTGACGACAATGCTTGCAAAAGTATGCGCCTTTTGTATAGAGTACAATGCTAATGCAAACTTATACGGAGTATTTCGTATCTGAAGTTCAATTATTATGGCTCGTACTTGGCAGATATTTGACTGATATGGCCAATCCTAGATTGATGTAGGCATGTAGCCGACTTAATCAATACTAGTCGATACAAATCTCGTTACATTATATGTTGTCAATTTACTCTTAACAACTCGTAACCGATTGTATCCCACCAGAAGTATGAAAACTGATCATGAAAAGTATTAATGTCGACTTTTGTGCTGTGGTTACTGGTTAGGGCATATGAGAATTGTAAAGTTGCAGGTTATTTTCAGCATCTTAAATTATAATGAAGTCTGAAGGTTGGAGACAAAGAAAGGTGAGATTACAGCGTGAATGTGTTGCAGACTTGCAGGCATTTTCTTAATAATTCCAAATTTCAGTCTCACGTAACTGTAATTGTATTTTAATGAAGTCATACAAAAAAAAAGTTGTGTTAGGGTGCGAACTCATGTTCCACATTGGTAGAATAAATGTCAAATAACATCTTTATAAGTGTGGACAAATATAATTGTATGCGTCTTTTGGAAAGGAGCCCAAGAGTAAATCCGTGAGGGCTTGGCCCAAAGCGGACAATATCGTACTATTATGGACCGTGGAGACAGGTAGGAGCAAAAATTTACGATACGGTTTTATTATATGTATCCGATACGATATACGGTTTCAATTATACGGATTTCCGTATATCCGATACGAATTTCCGTATATACGATACGTATCGGCAAAATTGTAAACCGGATATACGGTTTCCGATACGGTTCCTATTTTTAATATAAAATATTAAAATAAAATCATAAAACCACTAAACGCCGAGTATATCTGTGACTCAATCTTATTACTTTTACACATTTTTAAGTTATTTATTCTTATAATATATGATACTCTTTTAACTTATTAAGAAAAATCATAAAATCACAAAAAAATAAAAATAAGACATAAAATTTTACATAAATTGAATGGAAAACCACATACCGGATATACGGAAAAACCGGATATACGGTTTCCGGATATACGGAAAATCCGTATCGGATAAGGATACTTAAAATTGAGATTTTTAAAACCGGATATCCGATACGAATTTAAAAACCGTATCGGATATACGGTTTTGCTCACCCCTAGAGACAGGTACATTAGAGGCCCAATACGAGGTATTCACGCTTCCGCACAACAAGTGGTATCAGAGCCCAAGGTTCAACTGAGGGAGAGCTAATAGTATGAGGTCTTTTGAAAAGGAGTCCAAGAGTAAATATGTGAGGGCTTGACCCAAATGGACCGTGGAGACAGGTACATCAGAGGCCCAATACGAGGTATTCACACTTCCGCACAACAACTGGTATCAGAGCCCAAGGTTCAACTTGGGCTAGGCACAAGAAAAAAGCATCAGGCCCAAGACTTGAAGGGTGTCTTAAACTATAAGGCGTGGAACGATTGTTAGGGTGCAAACTCATGTCCCACATTGGTAGAATAAAAGTCAAATAAGATCTTTATAAGTGTCCACAAATATAATAGTACGATGTCTTTTGGAAATGAGCCTAAGAGTAAATCTGTGAGGGCTTGGCCCAAAGCGGACAATATCGTACTATTATGGACCATAGAGACAGGTACAATAGAGGTCCAACACGAGGTATTCACGTTTTTGCACAACAAGAAGCTAGCTGATATAAGACCCGCAAATGTTTCAGATTTTGAGACTGATTTCCAAATCCTGAAATGAAGTTTCTTCTTAGACAAAAACCATCAAAATTTTGGAATTTATGATAACTAAAATGAAGTGTTTTTTTTCTTTTGAAAAGTTTAGGTTAAGGGCTTGTTTATATCAATTCAAGTTTGTGTATGCTAAGGTGGTCATTGAGGGAATTTCTATGACTCAAATTAAGGCCATTAATCGGAACAACGAAAAGGAAAACATGAAAATGAAAATTAAAGATTCGACTCCCATATATTTTATCGGAACATCATCTACTTGTCACACCTTAAGAATAAAGGTTGATGCAAGTTGGTTCCCTGATTTTCTCTCATCGGTGGGATGGGCGGTCTATAATAACAATGGTATCATTGTTCATAGAGGCGGTAGGAAATTTTGGTCTGAGGGAGCATTGCAAGCTGAAGCTATTGGAGTTAGAGATATCCTCTCATGGGCTCTAATGGAGGGTCATTATCATCTTCATATCTTAACAGATTGCTTACAACTTCTCTATCAGTTATACAGATTAGAGGAAGACCATCATGAAGCGCATGGGATTCTGGAAGATATTAAGAATCTCAGTCACTCGTTTCACTGCTTAGCCTTTAGTTTTATACCGAGAAGATTAAATAAAATAGCCCATGGATTAGCCAAATGGACTATTAATCATTAAGCTCTTACTCTGTACCATAAAAAAAAAGTTTGTGTATACACAAATTCCTATATGACCGAAGTCAGACATCTACAATGAATCCTATTATATACGAATTCTTAATAGAAACATAACTGTTTTCACGTATAAATTGAATAAATTATTCAGATTATATATATACAAATATGAAATAATTTTTCATATTTTTAATGGAGCAAGAGATTCATCACTCTTTGGTTATGAAGATGATGAAATAAATCAAAATGACTCACTTAAGTGGACGCGCTTCTTTCTCTTGTGAAGTAAAAGTATTATATGCAGTTCTCGACACAATTTTCATCTTAGGTTATTCAGAAATAGTCACACAATGGTAAGATTGCTTATATCTGATTCCCTCCCTCGCAATTTATGGGAGCCATGCCATTGGGGTAGACCTGTCCAACAAGTTGAACATGTCGGGTAGTTTCGAATTTAGGTGTATTTCAAGTCCCGGTAAAATACGGGTCAAGTCTATACAAGTTTCGGGTCGGGTTCCAGTTAAAGAACGAGTCGATCAACAACTTTTTCTACAAATGTCTTCTATGATATAATTCCTACTGCCTATACATTTTGTATCCTCCAACAAGTCCAAGTCATCTTAATTGTCACCATGTTCACAATCCTCATCACCATCACCACCATCACCACCACCAACACCATTACCATCATCATCATCATCATCAGTCATCATCACTATTTTCACTAACTAACAAAGCACCAAACTGATGATCAAATAAGATGGCAGTGATGACAATGTTGACGTGGCACGAATTCAAGCAAATGACGTGACAATGTTGACTTGGATACCGCGCGGTTCGAGGTGATAAGGTGGCAATGTTTGTTGCACCCTCAAATTTGCGGAAAGAAAAAAAATAATTTAACTAAATAAAAGATGAGAATACATAACAAAGATGTCTTAAATAAAAAGGTTCATAACAAAAAGGAAATAATATTATACAAAAGAAATATCCAAAACGAGAGACATATCTTCCGTATAAATACAAAATAAAAGAGTGTATAATAATATACAATCCTAAAGAACCGAATATAGGTCCAAGGTAAATACTTCGCTCGCTAGCTCGTCAATGTACCCAAGTATGCATCACAAACCTGCCAACCGCATTAAATATAAACACGGAAGCCACAGTCAGTGGGGAGTAACTCCGAGTTCTCCCAGCCACGAAATGTCGAGTTTAATAAAACATGAATAACATAAAAGAATGTATATGGAAAATACAAAACCTTAACAAATATGATATGCTTTTCATGTTATGAAACAAATAACTAACATATAACCTAGCATATGAAAGCTATCATGTGAATCCGATAATAAACTATAACACGAGGTAGGGAAGCTGGTATGCTAGCTCAGAGGTTACCGTTAACATGGCCATGATACACTCAAACCCTAATCAAACATAATATAATGTGAATCAGTTAACAACCGGTAATCCAAACTCTATCAACCTTAGCCGGCTTGCATCTCACCTTCTAAGATTCATAGAATCATACAAACATGAAAGACCAATACGTCTAGAAACAGGCATAAGTTCTTAGTACAGGCAATAGTCGACTTCTGTAACTCGAGTCTATACCACAAGGTAGGAAAACATCCTAGTCCTAGACTGATCAGACCTAGCGACAACAGCTATTTCCATTCCCGTTCTAATGACCAAAAAGTACACAAAGAATCTCTACTAGGCGACCCCTATAGAAA
>JAIUZE010015328.1:0-13817 GCA_022085475.1 Heliosperma pusillum
GCCCGTGTCAAGTCGGCCCAAATCAGCCCGTGGGTCCCCTTCCTTGGACTTGTGACGGTTTTTGAGTATTGTTATTTTATCGTGTTTTGTAATATTTAGCAAGTGGGAAATGTTAATAAGTAAAATATTTGATTAAAAAGGTTTTTCATAAAATTATTATTTCTCACATGTTAGAAATAATAATACGAGATCGTAGTTTAATTTGATATCCTTTGGTAGCGGGTTTTGGTATGATATATTAATTCGCATGTTAGAAGTTTTAATAAAATAACATGTAATGAATATGTTGATTTTTATGATCAAGTCTATGTGGTGAAGACTCTGTTTTCTAGCCGGTTTGACCAAACGGGTTTGGTCAAACTAAGATCTAGTCAGCTCCGTTTTGACTGATGACCCGTCGCGGGACTCGGGTCGGGGATTTGTCTTCAAGTAAGGTTGTATTTAATTAATGTATTAGCCTTAGTAGATATGAGGCGATATGTTATTTGATTATGATTTATATGCAATTAGTCACATGTTAGGAAATGGTTTCCGTGACTGTTTAATTATATGGTTGGTGTCGTGTTGACTAAGTACCCATAGAGAATTATGAGTATATGGCGTCTTGACCATTCTAAATTCTAAATGAGTAGCTTGGACCATGACATTGATAGGCCGTACTATCTTTAACGAGTATATAGTTCATGGTTAATAGCTTTTGTGTCACGGCCTGGGGGGCTTATCTCCAAGTCGGGGCATGGCATCCTAAGAGTTCCGCTTTGGGAAGGGAGCCAGCTTAAGTACTAGCCATCTCTTCTTAGGGGGTCGCCTAGTAGAGTTTCTCATAGACGGTTATGTCATGGGACGGGGAATGGAATAACTGTTGTCGCTAGGTCTGATCAGTCTAGGACTAGGATGTTTTCCTACCTTGTGGTATAGACTCGAGTTACAGAAGTCGACTATTGACTGTGCTAAGAACGTGTGCCTGTTTCTAGACGTATTGGTCTTTCATGTTTGTATGATTCTATGAATCTTAGAAGGTGAGATGCAAGCCGGCTAAGGTTGATAGAGTTTGGATGACCGGTTGTTAACTGATTCACATGATTAAGTGTTGATTAGGGTTTGAGTGTATCATGGCCATGTTAACGGTAACCTCTGAGCTAGCATACCAGCTTCCCTACCTCGTGTTATAGATTAATAACGGTTTCACATGATAGCTTTCATATGTTAGGTTATATGTTAGTTATTTGTTTCATAACATGAAAAGCATATCGTATATGTTAAGTTTTGTATTTTCCATATACATTTCTTTTATGTTATTCATGTTTTATTAAACTCGACATTTCGAGGCTGGGAGAACTCGGAGTTACTCCCCACTGACTGTGGCTTCCGTGTTTATATTTAATGCGGTTGGCAGGTTTGTGATGCATACATTGGGTACATTGACGAGCTAGCGAGCGAAGTATTTACCTTGGACCTATATTCGGTTCTTAGGATTGTATATATTATACACTCTTTTATTTCCGTATTTATACGGGAGATATGTCTCCCGTTTTGGATATTTCTTTTGTATAATATTATTTCCTTTTTGTTATGAACCTTTTTATTTAAGACACCTTTGTTATGTATTCTCATCTTTTATTTAGTTAAATTATTTTTTTTCTTTCCGCAAATTTGAGGGTGTCACAGGGTACAAGTAATGATAGAAACATAAATTGTCTTTTCATACATAGCCAGGGTGGTAAATTGTATGGAGTGAGCATTACCGGCCAGCAGGAGTACGAATTTCCGTATTGACCGAAAAGTGCGAAACCATCGGTACAAAGACCAAGTTGAACATTTCGAGGCTCACTTGCAAAAGAAGGATGAAGGCGATCAAAATGTTTCCAAGCCTCACCGTCACTTCGATGAGACATTATCCCGTTGACACGTGGATTTTCATGATGCCATCGCATCTCTGCCGCAATTAGTTTTGTGGCATAAAGTTGTTGCAAACGAGGTCCTATTGTGAAATAAGTTAAATATTTTTCCAAACCCTTTTGCCATTTGCATTGTTTTGTGTTTTATATCGATCTCTACCACATTTTCTACACTTATCGAGAACACTATCATCCTCCCAAAACAACATACATCCTCCTTCACACGCATCTATCGTTTCATAAGGAAGTTGAAGAGCTTTAAGAATATTTTTGGTTTCATAGAAGTTACGCGTCATAACATGATTTTCAGGAATAATGTCCCCTATAAATGACGCGATACCATCTACACATTTGTGGGGTAGATTGTATTCACATTTCAAAGTTACCAACCGTGAAGCTGAATGCAACAAAGAGAGACGACTCCCCTCATACACCGGTTTATTGGCATGTTCCAACATTTTGAAAAAGGCTATTACATTAGGATTTGGAGATTCATCAATCACTTCGGCGTTAACATTTTCCATTCTAACTTGATTAATGTTGTCGCGCAACGCATCCTCCACCATATCCTTATAAGGACTGTCAGACCACTCCTCAACGGGAAAATTCCCACCATGGCACACCCAATCATAATAGTCATCGCAAAAGCCCCAAAGCCCAAAAGCTTCTTGTTCGGCTAAAAATTTTCTATTTCTACACTTTACACACGGGCACCTAATTTCTTTACATCTACCGTAATCTTCTTGTTTCTTAACATAATTAATGAATTCATTAACGCCCATTACAAACTCGTGCCTTAATTTTTTTTATTACAATCCAATCTTTCATATATCCACGCCCGTTGTACTCTTTTCATTTCAAATCTACATACACGTTTATAATTATTATGATCGACTTAAATAAATATTCAAAACAATAACAACAAGAACTAAAAGTATACTAATAGCAACAACAACAATAACTAATAATACACTACAAGCATAAACAACAACAACAACAACAACAACAACAACAAACAACAACAACAACAACAACAACAACAACAACAACAACAACAACAACAACAACAACAACAACAACAACAACAACAACAACAAGAACAACAACAACAACAACAACAACAACAACAACAACAACAACAACAACAACAACAACCAACCAACCAACCAACAACAACAAAAACCAACCTCCAACCTCCAACCTCCACAACAACAACAACAACAACAACAACAACAACAACAACAACAACAACAACAACAACAACAACAACAACAACAACAACAACAACAACAACAATAATAATAACAAAAACAACAACCACCTCCAAAAAAAACAATAACAATAACAACCAAAACTATCTAACATCTTCAACGTGCAAAAAACCCAATATTTCGAGCTCACGGGGTCCTTATCTCTCCAACCTAAACCCATCTTTGAATCTTTCATACCGTTAGTAAATACTAATCATTTAATTAATTTTTATGAGACGAAAATTCGGCAGCAGTTCCCTACCGGTCTCCAAATACACAATGTTGAATGACTTGTCACTCTACATATGTATTCAGAAAACATTAAAAGAACTGTCAACCAAACTTAATCGTCAAATAACAATTAAAAAAATTGTAAGTATTTACCACCTAAATGGCATGAAAGATTCAAAGACAGTCCCAAAACGGGGACTATTTAAGAATTACACCTAATGTATAACTCTTGAACGGGTACTAGGTTTATCATATATGAACAACACAATTAATCATAATAACGCAAACTTATACATAAAAATAAATACAATTTGGTTAACAATAATTATAACAACGACAATTAAACATAAATTATATTGTTTAACATAAAACTATACTAACAAATATACTATACTAACTAAACTTAAACAAAAAAAACTTAATAATAATAATAATTATAATACCATACTAATCAAACTTAAAAACAATATATTAATATATAATATATTAATAAATACTAACAATTGAAAGGAAGCGGCACCGGCAGGGGGAGGTGGCAGCCGGCAGAGGGAGGCGGGGCCGGCGGGGCCGGCCGGCTGAACTGACAAGGAGAGAAGAAAGAAGGGGACTTGGAAAAAGAGAGAAGAAAGAAGGGGAAGGGAAAAAGAAGGAAGGGGAAAGGGGAAAGGAATGAAAAAGAAGGGGAAAGGGGCGCCGACAATTAGACCTGGCAAACGGGTCAACCGGGTCGGGTTCGGGTCGGGCCAGTTCGGGTCGAGTCAGTTCGGGTCTTTCGTTGATTTCGGGTTAATTCGGGTCGGGTCGGGTTATTTCGGGTTTCGGGTTTGTTTCAGGTTAGTTGTCGGGTCCGTTTCGGGTCAACCGGGTCGGGTTATTTCAGGTCGGGTCATTTTCGGGTCAAAGAATAAGAGACAAAAGGCCATTTTAAGTCTTTCCGGTTCAATTAAAGTTATGTTTTGTCGGGTCATTTTCGGGTTGAGTGGTTTTGGATCGGGTTATTTTCGGGTCGGGTCAGTTACTGGTCAAGAAAGATCGGGTCATGTCCGGGTCGGGTCGGGTCTAATCGGGTTTCGGGTCACATTCGGGTGTTGTAGTTCGGGTCAATTTCGGATCACGGGTCGGGTCATTCGGGTCGGGTCAATCGGGTCGGGTTGCTTTTGCCAGGTCTACCGACAATGGGAGGTGGCAACCGGCATGGGGAGGCGGGGCCGGCCGGAACAGACAAGGAGATGAGGAAGGGAAGGGGAAATGGAGAAAAGTAAGAAGGGGAAGGGGAAAAGGAGGAAGGGGAAGAGGGGTGGGGCCGACGTCGGTCAGCTAGAGGGGTGGGGCCGACGTCGGTCAGCCAGAGGGGTGGCGCCGACGGCCGACGTGTTTGTCAGTGGCTAGATCTAGAAAAGGAGGAACGGGGAATTAAAAAGGAGAGGGAAAGGGAGAGAGAGAAAGGGTCGGCGTACCTGGGTGATGAAGGTGGCCGACGACGGTGGATCCGGTGTATGGCGGTGCTCCGGTGGTCTAGGGCTGGCGGAGGTGAAGGTGTCGCAAAATCAAGGGATTCGATTACCGGGTGTCGATTTTAGGTAAATTGAAAGTAAACACGGGGAGATCGAAAGCTAGCGCTGGTATTATTAACAAAATCCTGCGATGGAAATTCCGTCGCAATTTCCGTCGCAGGATCATTGCGACCTGTCCTTTTTTTCCAGAATGAAACAGAAGTTATTTAATTTGCCTGCGACGGACTTTCCGTCGCAAATTCCGTCGCCATTATTACATTATGCGACGGACTTTCCGTCGCAGATCACTGCCACCTGTCCTTTTCCAAAATGAAGACTGAAGGTATTTATTTTGAACTGCGACGGACTGTCCGTCGCAAATTCCGTCACTATTAATACATTATGTGACGGAAAGTCCGTCGCAAGGTTTCCCGCCATGTTGAAAAGCAAAGGCGCCATGTGAAAAACCCTGCTACGGACTTTCCATTGCAAGTCCGTTGCAATACTAAATATCCGTCGCAGATTCGGTCGCAATTATATTTTGCTACGGTATATGTGTCCGTCGCGAATATTACTTTTTCTTGTAGTGGTTTCAGCGTCCACCACTGTCACCTTTGGTTTATTGGTGTTTTGAAATGCCACGGTTAGTGCGGCATTCACCTCCACTAGCTTCTCAATCTCCTCTACTGTCATGTTGGCAACTGAAGATGATGTTCCACTTTTCTGTGCCTTTTATCTTCAAGGAATAAGAAGAAAGATAAGCATAATGCTGCAAAAACAACAAACCTCTAGAACGAGTATGACAAACTATTCGTTCGAGACTAAGTGACTTGGGGTAAATTCGCCCTATAAACAGAACTCATCACTAAATCATCATTCCAACATCATACCAATGCACACATCAAATCTTCTCCTAATACTTTACTTTTCTTGTCACTAACATTCTTTTCATCTTTAATCCTTCTTTACCATGATTATATTCAAACACATAACAATAACATACAAGATTATCACATATATCTGTCATTTCATTCTTTCTTGTCACAGCTCATGTCATTTATAATAGTTCTTTCATAACTCTGCATCTCAATAACACCATCAGTTCACATCAAATTTCAGATGTCCATGATAAAATTTTCCACAACAATACTCCTCAACCATCATCTCCATGTCTCATAAAATCATATTTAATTCACAAAATATCATCTCAATCTCATGTCAAGTCACAATTTCTCAAGGACCCATAAGCTTGTAATACACGAGGTTCACATTGCATAACACTCTAGCTACCCCTCTCTTTACACTACTCGCAGTTACTGGTTCAATACTGAAAGGGCCATGGTACGTATTAAGGACGTCTCCCTAACCGTACTAAGTGGAGCTCTTAATAGTTCCTACCCAGGGTTCATTTTATTTAGACACATCCTAGATTCATTATGTTCATTGGTTGATGCCTTAGGAACGTTCGCTCTGACACCCCTTTGTTACACCCTGAATTAACAAATAGCCTTTAGCAAGACATTCCCGATTAAATCGAACTGTTACCATATCAGTTTCCTGAGGCAAATAGTAATAAAGATAACAAAAGAAGGTACTTTAATTAAAATTATTACGTTGTCTCAAACTGTCTCAAACCCTGACTTAAAAATCTTACATCTCAACCCATTTTTAACTCAAGGTACTTGTAATAATAAATAAGCGGAAGTCTAATAAATTAAATGATAGTTCTAATGATAATAACTAAATCGTCCAACTCCTCTAACTCGTCTTGTCCCGCATCCCACACCATCATCCAAAGCTAACAATCATTACCTCCTTGTCTCACTGCTCCTCAATTGCCGGAATATCAAATGGTTCCTCAGAGAGTCTAAATATAATTGGACACAAAGAAAGTACACAAGTCAAATAAAGGTTGAGTGGGAAATATCATACACTACAAAATAATGCAACAAACAATACAAGACATAAGATGCAAGATCATAACCCATGCTTACCCCCTCCTCGACTCGCAAGTCACCATCATGATCATCCCCTCCTTAACGCCTACTTCCTCCTCGATCCACCTATCGGTATTATAACAATAATGGAAATACAATTTCCCCCTTGGCGCCTACTTCCTCCCGATCCGCAGATCGGTATTTCATATCAAATATCAAATATCATATGTCAATCTCATACATATTATTCTCATCACAATTCGCATACAACAACTATCACATCATTATTTCATTTCAACTTACACAATTTAACACCACGTAACAATATATAGGTTGAGTAGGATAATTCCTACCCGATAGCAATAGATATCCCGTCTCACGCAAGCGATTAATAATAATCCTCACGAATTGTGCGTCTACACAACACATATAACATATATTCATTAACTACAACATTCAAAATCCCTTCTTTAAACAATTACACCAATTCCCCAATTCCCTAAGTATAGGGTTTACGATCAATACTAGTCTAATATTTAATGAGAAATAAAGATAGTTATTAGAATACAAAGATTACAATAAAATCAACTTACAAGAATAGGATGAATAGTGTTGGATAGTTTTAGAAAAGCTTCTAAAAGATGAACAATAAACTACTTTATCCACCTTCTCTCTAGATCTGTTTAGGGTTTTGTAAATTAAAGCAAACTGTTTTAAAGTGGGTGGAAGAAAGATATTTATAGTTTTAGGTAATTTAAATAAAATAAAACAAAGTTTAATTGAAATAAAAAAACTCCAGAACAAACTAAAACTCTCACCCGCAAACCTTGGTCGATCGACCAACCACCCAAAAGTCGATCGACAGAGTCATTCGACCCAGCCAATCACTCCGCCCAACTAAGTCGATCGACCACCAACACCAGCCGATCGACCTCTAGCTCATGTCGATCGACACCCAAGCCAAAAGTCGATCGACTTTAGCCAACCGACAAAGCCACTTGAAAATCAGCTCTAATACTCCTCTGTCGATCGACCTCAAGCCTATGTCGATCGACAACGACCCATTAAATCTTGCATAATTCACAGGTATTACAGCACCTTACTTCACATAATATCTCGTTGCCTTCTCTTCCAAGAATTAGATTAGCATAAATAAGATAATTATGTTGGGGCTAGTGTCCTCCACAGTTAGTGTGATAACGTGTATAAATCTCTTACAGGTTCAGAGGGTATACTTAGTATTCTTATCAGTTGATTAACGTTTATCGATAACGGTTGGCTTGCTAGAAGTTTGACGTTATTGTTATTTTAATGGCGGTGATCAACTGGTCCCTAAAAGTCACACCTAAAGGATGTGTTTGAGAGATATGATAATATGAAAAATATAATCATAGTGATGCCTTATATGACTAAAAGGTTAGTCGATGTATATGACTAAAAGGTTAGTCAATGTAATGATGATACGATTATTTAATACGATTAAATAATACTAGCTGAGACGAATTAAATGTTAATTCGTAATTGAATATAAACTGTTATATCTATTTAATGTATATAATGTAATTATTTAATACGATTAAATAATACTAGCTGAGACTAATTCGTAATTAAATATAAAATGTTATATTTAATTAGCAAATTATAAATATACGATATTTATAGTTGACGTATATATTATACGATATTGTCATAATAAATGATGTCAGACCGGTATTAATAAATCGACTACAAAATGTTGTATGGACTTATTAATATGTGACAACATAAATGACAATAATAATACATACACATATTATACATTAAATAAAAAAAAGAAGGAAGACTCCTATCTTGACTCCACTTCCTAATACAAGTAGAAGAAAAAGAGTGAATACTCCTCCCTCTACTAGACTACTACTTGGACGGCTACAATAGAGGAAAAAAGAGTTGGATATAAACTCTTCTTCTCTACATGATCATCATACAATTACTTTCACAAAAATTAGAAGTAATTTTTGTTCATTCTAGCACAAGAAAAGGCCTTTCTCAGAACATCTTGGGTGCAACGATTAGGAGAATATCGATCTCGACATTTGTTCTTAGGCCATATTGGTAGGACCAAAGGTTGATTCTAATCTTTATGCTTTTCGTTTATGACTCGTATTTCATATATTATAATTTCGTTATAATCCTTAAATTTCATGTTGAAATATACCGATATTTCCCACAAATTAGGGCACCAATCAAGGGTCCCACTCTGTATTAGAAAACCCTTATATTAGATTAGCTTTAGAGTAGTTAGTTTAGATTAATTCTTCCCGAAGATACTCTTTAAATGAGTGTAGATCTAGTCTTGTATTGGATTCCTTGGGTTTGTATTAGAGGATTGGTGGCAAATCATCTATCTTATTCAAGTTTCCTTCTTTTATTCACCTTTCGTCTTTAATTTTGTTGGTATACTTTTTAATCCCTCTTTATTTAGTTTTCAATATTTCATTATGTTTGTAATATACTTGTCTCAATTTCTCATGTTTAGTTTAGATATGATGGTTGTTGTTGCTACTTCCATGTTTCCCATGTTTCCCATGTTAATGTGTGAGTAAGGTTGTTGCTAGGATTAGTGGGGACTTAAGTTTCAGATGAGGGTCAATCTTTTGATTGTTGTGTTGATTAGTTAATTATTTTCTTTCTTCCAAGTTATGCACACTGAATGTTTGATGAAGTGCTTGCTTGACAAACACATGATTCATATTTTTTTTATACATTTCCGTAAGATCACTAGTAGAAAAAACCCCTATGGTGGCGGAGTTAAGGTGGCGGTTCTTATAAAAGATGACGTAAAAAGTAATTAATAATCTGTTTGTGGCGGTTTTAACTAAGAACCGACGTGATAAAAGAATTTTATTAAGGCGGTTTTCAAATAAAACCGCCATTATAGGGTTTTTGTTGCGGTTTACCCAAAACAGCTCCATTTCTATGAACAACTTTCTACAACAGTTCTAACTAAAACCGACGTATATATAAAATGTTGTTGGCGCAAAACAATTACTAACTTGGCGCTCCATATTTTCACTAAAAAAACAAATTTTAGGTACCCGGCCTAAAAGTGACCTACATATATTCCACCGCTTCGCCGCTCCATATTTTCCAGTTTCCACTCCTACAGTCCTACTCTATCGGTCCATACTCACTGCTCCTTGATCATCAACTCTCTTCCATCACCACCATCATTTTCTAACTCTAGGTACCCATCTTTATTGATCGGGTTGTCGCGTACCCTAATCAAAAATAAATAACCCAGACTAGGCTAACAACAAATTAATGTAATTAGGGAAGTAAAGGGTCGATCTCGGGGAGACGGGAGATACTTGTGAATAGTTGTGGTTAGAACTCTACCTTGGACGATTGGCAAATGTTTGTCACTAATTACTAAATAATAACAATGCAATAAAGAAAAGAATCTAGGGAAGTAGGTTCACACATGTTGATTAACATATTGATGAAATTGGATTTAGGATATGCAAATAATTCATTGTGAGTTCGTAAGAATGATGTGTTCATTACAATCACAGATCAGATGGTCTAGCAGGCTTTTTATGCGATTTACTAGGTCTTAATCTACCATGTCATGCTTTGTCTATTCAATTCTCGTATGTCCACCTTGGAAAAGAATTCCATACTAGTTAAATGATTTTGGCCAAAAGTCGATAACTATCGTTACAATCCAAACATACATAGACACAACGTTTTAAAGGAACAATTTCTTTTATCCAATTATCATCTTTTAATTAATCTAACATGGCTATCCTACACCCTAGAAGGGTGACTACTTATGCATGATTAACAATGAAAAGGAAACTAAGATTATAAAACTAAGAATGATAAACATGATAAAGGAAATACTAAAGGAAAATGAAACTATAATGTAAAGACGAGAATAAAGATTACCGAAAAGGATGAGCAAAGATTGAAATAGAATAAGAACTTGAATAGGAAATGCAAACCCGAAAACTTGAGTTCCAATTACAAGTAGAACAACTACAATTGAAGAAGACTTAGAACTAGACTAAACTAAACTAGAGAAAACTAAAACTAAACTAAACTAAGAAAGAAGAAGAACTAAACTAAAGAGAAATGTAAGAAGAGAAGAGATGTTGTGTGAAGACAAGATTTGATATGAGGGGCTAGAGCATCTATTTATAGCATTAGGGTTTTAAGGAGAAGAGGTTGGGCATTAAACACATAGGTCAAAAATAGGAAGTTGTAGCCGTCATGCTCGGATCAGCACACTTACCCGATCGGTCACACCACTTACCCGATCGGGTATGTGGTCTTCTGGAAGCTTTTGACTAACGCTTCATCTCCCTTTGCTTTGACTTGACTTCCAACATCCCCCTTGACCTCTTGAGTCGGGTTTGTTGATAGGGTTTGATGTAAAGCGATGAATTCTTCCGCCTAATTGATTGATCTTCCGACAACTACGAAACTGTCTTTGCTTCTTCTCTCTTTCGAATTAGTGAACCTTCTTCAAATGCCTTTCACTTGGGCAAGGTTGCTTCTTCAAATCGTCGGGTTCTAGGCAAATGCTCGAGAATATAGAAAAAGGGCATAGAAACGTCACTTTTCCTCCCAAAACAGGTTAGAACACAGGAATTCGCCTAGAAGACGATATTAGCTCATAAAGTGGCTTAACAAAGCACAAATGACATACAAAGCTGAGCTAAATTGGGGGTTAAAACCATACAAATATTCACTTATCAAACTCCCCCAAGCTAAACCTTTGCTTGTCCTCAAGCAAACATAACAAACAATACCAGGACAAGGTTGCAAGCATTGGCTACTACACCATCAAGAAACAAATATCAACATAAAGCTTTGGAAACATAATGAATCATAACCCAAAAACAACGTGGGCAAGAATGATACATAACATGGCTGAGATTTACATAACGGCGTAGCACAAAGAACTTCACTACAGAATTTTCGGCTCTTGCATGATCTTTTGACATATGGACTCTCACGGTACACTCGAACACTCAATGTATGTAAAAGGTGATTTCTTTATGTGTAAATGTTTTGAGACACGCACCTATCTACGACTTATGAAAATGTGTCCGCAGTCTAATATGGTAAACAATTCAAAACACAAGTCAAAGATCACAATGCACATACAAAAAAGAAGACGAAACAATGAAAAAGGCTTTGGGAAATGGGTGAAAGGTGGACAAATAGTTATGGTCATGTGAAGTTTAGAGTGAGCTAGCAACTGAGAATTGATAAATGAATACACAATCCAAACTTTCGATCAATTTCCCAGAAGACGAAGCCTAAAAGCAACAAATTGGCTTATTACACACGAAACACAAGGGTAAACTCCTTTTGAATATTGACTTGACATTTTGAGGAGATACTCACAACTTCTTTTATTTCTTTTTTTTTTCTTTTTCTTTCCTTTTTTCTTTTCCAATTTTTTCATTTTTCTGTAACACCCGGAAATGTACCCTATTTTTATAATGAAAATATTTTACGGTTACTTTCTGTGAATTATAGTTTTAATCGTAAATTTAATTTTCCGAGTCTAATTTAGAATTTCCGAGTTCGTATTTGGAATTCCCGCGAGATTCCATGAGAATCCCGTCTTAAGGCGAGTTTGACTTTTATTGACTTTTTCCCTTATATTCCACTCATATTCCCTTAACATATTTCATTCACTCAAACACCAAAAACCTTACTTCTTCCTTAAGCAAAATCAAAACCCTTGCCTCCATAAACTTTCCGATCTTAAAATCATCGTAGCTCATTCGTTCTTTGCTTAAATTCACGTAAGTTCGTCTCATTCTTCTCCTCTTACCTTCCTCTATCCGTATTGATATTAAAATCATCGTCTTTCTCGCTTTTCAAACTTTCCGTCTTTCTCAAGATGAATTTTATTCATCTTTTATGATCTATTTGTAGGTGGCGACCTCCAAGATCCCGACAAAGATTATTTTCTAATTGAAGAGGAGCTTGACGAGTAGTGAAGACGCTTAAAGGTAACGGTGAAGGGTTACTCGATATCATTTACGTGTTTTATATGCTTTATATGCTAGAAACGTATTTAGAATACGATTAGAAGCTTAGGATTCATGTTATGGATGATGATTGTTATTATTTGATGTTTGTTGATGATGAATATTGATTATTGATAATTATTAGAAGTGAATTATGAGAATTGGAATTGATTGGAATGATGTATGTTGCTCACGGGTGAAGAGGTGCTCCCAGCCGGGTGACCGGCCGCCGGTCTGCCCACCGGCTGGGAACACATCAGTAACAACTTTGGAATTTTTGGAATTTTTGTATAGGTGTGTTGCTGGCCGGGTGCCCGGCCGCCGGCCCCCTGACCGGCCTGGAGCACACTGCTCTGTTTTTAGTGATTTTTGGATTTTACCTTGTTGCGCGAGCCGGGGTACCGGCCGCCGGTCCACTGACCGGCCGGCACTACGGCTGTATGTTTTTCCTATGATTTCTAAAACTCGTAATTTATAATAGTTCGCATGATTCTTTTATCGTATAATTTTACGTAGTGACTTATAATATCAATGTGTTGGACTTATGATATTTCTTTCGCTTGTACCACATGTTTTGTGACGGTTTTTGCTATGTCCCACTTTGAGTCGGTTTTTACAAATGATACGGCTTGAGCACTATTTTTTCTTGTGCTTTGTACTCTCATTCCCTTGGCTACCTTCCCGTTCGTAAAGGCTGGAATGTCGGAACAGGGAGGTATCCTACTGCTTAAATGCATGTGTTAGTGGGCATACGACGACGTTGTTGGGAGTTGAACGCTATGCGTTGATCGACCCCGCCGTCAAATGTTGTGTACTTGCGAGGTGGTGTTATTTGCATGTAGCGTACCGCATGTTATGAGGCTTGAGCTGTTTTTCCGCCTCTTTCGTTAATTGATCTACCGAATTTGGGGTACTCGGCATATATATTGTAAGACCGAGTCTTGGATGCGAAACGTTTTATCGCATGTCGAATCGGAAA
>JAIUZE010015329.1:0-15809 GCA_022085475.1 Heliosperma pusillum
ATTTAATTAAGAAACGAAGATTTTATAAAGGTTTTGCTCAAGAACGATGAAGAACGATTGATGAACGATGAAGAACACGAAGAACGATTAAATACAGTGATGTTTTGATCTTTATTTGATTTGTTGAAAGATGAAAAGTTGTTTGTGAGTCATATGGGTGGATGTGTGCCGTGTGTTTATAGACACATAAAGGTGTCGAGTTTTGAAATTGTTGTTCCGTAATTGACTCGCGTTTAATAATTGTTTTACGGTAATCGATTAAATATAATTTACGATAAAGTTAATATCAAGATATTATGAGATTAAAATGTAAAATAATGAAAATATCAAGGCTTAAGAGTGGGTAAGTGTGCCGTGTGGAATTGTGCTTGTCGGGTCCGATTTCGAGCGTTTTGCGTAATTTTCGTTAACTGATCGATAAAGCGAATAGTGAACTAGATATTATGATATATTAATCAAAAGTAATGAAAATATCAAAGTCTATTAGAGGAGGGAAAAAGGAGAGGAGAGCCGTGTGGTATGGTGAGACAACGGGTCTGTTTTTGCTCGATTTGCGTAATCTCCGTTGACGGATCGATAAAGTAACAAATATCTAAGATATTTGTATTATTTTAATCGAATCAATTAAAATATCCAAGCGTGAGTGGAAAACGATGACATGGCCGCGTGACTCATGCAAAAGTCGAGTTTCGATTTTGTTGCGCGCTTTACGATGCGTCGGGAATAGTTAAATGACGATCGGTTAAAACCGTAAACGTTATTCTTTAAATTCCGAATAAATTCAAAATAATTATATTAAATTATGATAAATCCTAATAAATCTTAATAAATTATAAATCAAAAATATAATTTTTTTAAATAAAATTTCGGTCTTCAAAATCGCAAGACGAGTCGGGAAAAGTCAACGAAAGTCAAAATCGACTAAAAAGTCGGAAAAAGTCAAAATGGCTTAAAAGTTCAGAAAAGTTTACGACGACTTAAAAATAAATAAAAAGTCAATGACGACTTTAAAAAGTCAAGGAAAAGTCAAAGACGGTTTAAAAGTCAAGAAAAGTCAAAGATGACCAAAAACGGTCTTTTCATGAAATCCCTCAAAAACTCCAAATACGAACGCGGAATTTCAAAATACGACTCCGAACAAAATTTCCTATTTTAAAAACTTAAGTTCTACTGAAAAGTATCCATAAGCTATTGTTAAGCAAATTGGGTACTTTTCGGGTTGTTACAGACACCTTCAAATCTCCTTTGTTTATGCTCAAAATTTGCGTGGAAGCTTTATTTGAGTCAATAAACTGTTTGTGTGATTAACTGCCATTTCTGACCCGGGTCCACAAAATACCGAAAACCGTGTATTATAGGCCGTAATTTGGGCCGTTCAGGAGGTCGTACTGGGCTGCGTTTCAGTTTCTCACGATTTTTGTACCACGTGTCTTGGGCCGTTGTAGAAGTTATCATGTTCGATTAAACAATCAGATAACACGTATTTATCCATTTTCTCGATAAACCGATTAACCCCCGAAAACATTTATCGCATACGGACACCTTCAAATCTTCTTCGTTTATGCTCAAAATTTGAGTGGGAGCTTTATCTGAGCTAATAAACTGTTTGTGTGATTTACTGCTATTTCTTACCCGGGGCCACAAAATAGAGAAATCCGTGTATTATAGGCCGTAATTTAGGCCGTTTGGGAGGTCGTACTAGGTCATGTTTCATTTTCTCACGATTTTTGTACCACGTGTCCTGGGTCGTGTTAGAAGTTACCATGTTCGATTAAACCATCAGATAACACGTATTTATCCATTTTCTCGATAAACCGAATTACCCCCGTAAAACGTTTATCGCATACGGACATCATCAAATCTCCTCTGTTTATGCGCAAAATTTGCGTGGGAGCTTTATCTGAGCCAATAAACTGTGTGTGTGATTTACTGCCATTTCTGACCCGGAGCCCCAAAATACCGAAAACCGTGTATTATAGGCCGTAATTTGGGCCGTTCGGGAGGTCGAACTGGGCTGCGTTTCAGTTTCTCACGATTTTTGTACCACGTGTCCTGGGCCGTGGTAAAAGTTACTTAGTTCGATTAAAGCATCAGATAACACGTTTTTATCCATTTTCTCGAAAAACCGAGTTTCCCCCGAAAACATTAATCGCATACGGACACACTCAAATCTCCTTCGTTTATGCTCAAAATTTGCGTGGGAGCTTTATCTAAGCTAATAAACTGTATGTGTGATTAACTGTCATTTCTGACTCGGGGTCGCATAATACCGAAAACCGTGTATTATAGGCTGTAATTTGGGCCGTTCGGGAGGTCGTACTGGGTTGCGTTTCAAATTCTCACGATTTTTATACTACGTGTCCTGGGTTGTGTTAGAAGTTAACATGTTCGATTAAACAATCAGATAACGCGTTTTTATCCCTTTTCTCGATGAACCGTGTTACCCCTGAAAAACGTTTATCGCATACGGACACCCACAATCTCCTCCGTTTATGCTCAAAATTTGTGTGGAAGCTTTATCTAAGAAAATAAAATGTTTATGTGATTTATGGTCATTTCTGCCCCGGTGGCGCAAAATACCGAAACCGTGTATTATTTATTGGCTTCAATTTAGGCCGTTTGGGAGGTCGTACTAGGTCATGTTTCATTTTCTCATGATTTTTGTACCACGTGTCCTGGGTCGTGTAAGAAGTTAACATGTTTGATTAAACAATCAGATAACGCGTATTTATCCATTTTCTCGATAAACCGAGTTTCCCCCGAAAACATTTATCGCATACGGACACTTTCAAATATCCTTCGTTTATGCTCAAAACTTGCGTGGGAGCTTTATCTGAGCCAATAAACTGTATGTGTGATTTACTGCCATTTCTGACTCGGGGCCGCAAAATACCGAAAACCGTGTATTATAGGCCGTAACTTTGGCCAGGTCGTACTGGGCTACGTTTCAGTTTCTCACGATTTTTGTGCCACGTGTCCTGGGCCGTGGTAGAATTTACCAAGTTCGATTAAAGCATCAGATAACACGTATTTATCCATTTTCTCTATAAACCGTGTTACCCCCGAAAAACGTTTATCGCATACGGACACCCTAAAATCTCCTTCGTTTATGCTTTAAATTTGCGCTGAAGTTTTATCTGAGCCAATAAAGTGTTTGTGTGATTTAGTGCCATTTCTGACCCGGGGCCACAAAATACCAAAAACCGTGTATTATAGGCTGTAATTTGGGCCGTTCGGGAGTTCGTATTAGGCTGCGTTTCAGTTTCTCACGATTTTTGTACCACGAGTCCTGGGCCGTGGTAGAAGTTACCATGTTCGATTAAACCATTAGATAATACGTTTTTGTCCAATTTCTCGATAAATCGTGTTACCCTGGAAAAACGTTTATCGCATACGGACACCCACAAATCTCCTCCGTTTATGCTCAAATATTGTGTGGAAGCTTTATCTAAGAAAATAAAATGTTTATGTGATTTACGGTCATTTCTGCCCCGGTGGCTCAAAATACCGAAAACCGTGTATTATTGGCTTCAATTTATGCCGTTTGGGAGGTCGTACTAGGTCATGTTTCATTTTCTCACGATTTTTGTACCACGTGTCCTGTGTCGTGTTAGAAGTTAACATGTTCGATTAAACAATAAGATCACGCGTGTTTATCCATTTTCTCGATAAACAGAGTTACCCCCCAAAAACGTTTATCGCATACGGACACCTTCAAATCTCCTTTGTTTATGATCAAAATTTGCGTGGAAGCTTTATTTGAGCCAATAAACTGTTTGTGTGATTTACTGCCATTTCTGACCCGGGGCCACAAAATACCGAAAACCGTGTATTATAGGCCGTAATTTGGGCCGTTCGGGAGGTCGTACTGGGCTGCGTCTCAGTTTCTCACGATTTTTGTACCACGTGTCCTGGGCCGTTGTAGAAGTTATCATGTTCGATTAAACAATCAGATAACACGTATTTATCCATTTTCTCGATAAACCGAGTAACCCCCGAAAACATTTATCGCATACGGACACCTTCAAATCTTCTTCGTTTATGCTAAAAATTTGAGTGGGAGCTTTATCTGAGCTAATAAACTGTTTGTGTGATTTACTGTTATCTCTGACCCGGGGCCACAAAATTGAGAAATCCGTGTATTATAGGACGTAATTTAGGCCGTTTGGGAGGTCGTACTAGGTCATGTTTCATTTTCTCACGATTTTTGTACCACGTGTCCTGGGTCGTGTTAGAAGTTACCATGTTCGATTAAACCATCAGATAACACGTATTTATCCATTTTCTCGATAAACAGAATTACCCCCGTAAAACGTTTATCGCATACGGACATCATCAAATCTCCTCTGTTTATGCGCAAAATTTGCGTGGGATCTTTATCTGAGCCAATAAATTGTTTGTGTGATTTACTGCCATTTCTGACCCGGAGCCCCAAAATACCGAAAACCGTGTATTATAGGCCGTAATTTGGGCCGTTCAGGAGGTCGAACTGGGCTGCGTTTCAGTTTCTCACGATTTTTGTACCACGTGTCCTGGGCCGTGAGAGAAGTTACTAAGTTCGATTAAAGCATCAGATAACACGTTTTTATCCCTTTTCTCGATAAACCGTGTTACCCCCGAAAAACGTTTATCGCATACGGACACCTACAAATCTCCTCCGTTTATGCTCAAAATTTGTGTGGAAGCTTTATCTAAGAAAATAAAATGTTTCATTGGCTTTAATTTAGGCCGTTTGGTAGGTCGTACTAGGTCATGTTTCATTTTCTCATGATTTTTGTACTACGTGTCCTGGGTCGTGTTAGAAGTTAACATGTTTGATTAAACAATCAGATAACGCGTATTTATCCATTTTCTCGATAAACCGAGTTTCCCCCGAAAACATTTATCGCATACAGACACCCTCATATCTCCTTCGTTTATGCTCAAAATTTGCGTGGGAGCTTTATCTGAGCCAATAAACTGTATGTGTGATTTACTGCCATTTCTGACTCGGGGCCGCAAAATACCGAAAACCGAGTATTATAGGCCGTAATTTTGGCCGTTCGGGAGGTCGTACTGGGCTACGTATCAGTTTCTCACGATTTTTTTACCACGTGTCCTGGGCCGTGGTAGAAGTTACCAAGTTCGATTAAAGCATCAGATAACACGTATTTATCCATTTTCTTGATAAACCGTGTTACCCCCGAAAAACGTTTATCGCATACGGACACCCTCAAATTTCCTTCGTTTATGCTCAAAATTTGCGTGGAAGTTTTATCTGAGCCAATAAAGTGTTTGTGTGATTTAGTGCCATTTCTGACCCGGGACCACAAAATACCGAAAACCGTGTATTATAGGCTGTAATTTGGGCCGTTCGGGAGTTCGTATTAGGATGCATTTCAGTTTCTCACGATTTTTGTACCACGAGTCCTGGGCCGTGGTAGAAGTTACCATGTTCGATTAAACCATTAGATAACACGTTTTTATCCATTTTCTCGATAAATCGTGTTACCCCCGAAAAACGTTTATCGCATACGGACACCCACAAATCTCCTCCGTTTATGCTCAAAATTTGTGTGTAAGCTTTATCTAAGAAAATAAAATGTTTATGTAATTTACGGTCATTTCTGCCCCGGTGGCGCAAAATACCGAAAACCGTGTATTATTGGCTTCAATTTATGCCGTTTGGGAGGTCGTACTAGGTCATGTTTCATTTTCTCACGATTTTTGTACCACGTGTCATGGGTCGTGTTAGAAATTAACATGTTCGATAAACAATAAGATAACGCGTATTTATCCATTTTCTCGATAAACCGAGTTACCCCCCAAAAACGGTTATCGCATACGGACACCTTCAAATCTCCTTTGTTTATGCTCAAAATTTGCGTGGAAGCTTTATTTGAGCCAATAAACTGTTTGTGTGATTTACTGCCATTTCTGACCCGGGGCCACAAAATACCAAAAACCGTGTATTATATGCCGTAATTTGGGCCGTTCGGGAGGTCGTACTGGGCTGCGTCTCAGTTTCTCACGATTTTTGTACCACGTGTCCTGGGCCGTTGTATAAGTTATCATGTTCGATTAAACAATCAGATAACACGTATTTATCCATTTTCTCGAGAAACCGAGTAACCCCCGAAAACATTTATCGCAAAATACCGACACAAAATAACGAAATAGCGAAATCCATGTACTAGGTATTATAGACCGTAATTATAGACCGTAATTTAGGCCGTTTGGGAGGTCGTACTAGGTCATGTTTCATTTTCTCACGATTTTTGTACCACGTGTCATGGGTCGTGTTAGAAGTTAACATGTTCGATTAAACAATCAGATAACGCGTATTTATCCATTTTCTCGATAAACCGAGTTACCCCCAAAAACGTTTATCGCATACGGACAATCAGATAACGCGTATTTTTGTACCACGGGAGGTCGTACTGGGCTGCGTTTCAGTTTCTCACGATTTTTGTACCACGTGTCCTGGGCCGTTGTAGAAGTTACCATGTTCGATTAAACCATCAGATAACACGTTTTTATCCATTTTCTCGATAAACCGAGTTATCCCCGAAAAACGTTTATCGCATACGGATACCCTTAAATCTCCTTCATTTACGCTCAAAATTTGCGTGGAAGTTTTATCTAAGCCAATAAACTGTTTTTGTGATTTACAGCCATTTATGACCCGGGGCCACAAAATACCGAAAACCGTGTATTATAGGCTGTAATTTGGGCCATTCTAGAGTTCGTACTAGGCAGCGTTTCAGTTTCTCACGATTTTTGTACCACGTGTCTTGGGCCGTGGTAGAAGTTACCATGTGCGATTAAACCATTAGATAACACGTCTTTATGCATTTTCTCGATAAACCGTGTTACCCCCGAAAAACGTTTATCGCATACGGACACCCACAAATCTCCTCCGTTTATGCTCAAAATTTGTGTGGAGGCTGTATCTCAGAAAAAAAAATATTTTTGTGATTTACTGCAATTTCTGACACGGGGCTACAAAATACCGAAAACCGTGTATTATTGGCCGTAATTTGGGCCGTTCAGGAGGTCGTATAGGATCAGAAATGGCAGTAAATCACACAAACATTTTATTGGCTCAGATAAAGCTCTCAAACAAGTTTTGAGCATAAACGGAGGAGATTTGAAGGTGTCGGTATGCGATAAACATTTTTCGGGGGTAATTCGATTTATCGAGAAAATGGATAAAAACACGTTATGTGATGGTTTAATCAAACATGGTAACTTCTACCACGACATAATACACGTAGTACAAAAATCGTGAGAACCCGAAACGCAGCCCAGTACGACCTCCCGAACGGCCCAAATTACAGCTTATTATACACGGTTTTCGGTATTTTGTGGCTCCGAGTCAGAAATGGCATTAAATCACACAAACTTTTTATTGGCTCAGATAAAACTCCCACGCAAATTTTGAACATTAACGGAGGAGATTTGATTTTATCGGTAAGCGATAAACGTTTTTCAGAGGTACCTCGGTTTCTCGTGAAAATTGATAAATTCTTGTTATCTGATGGTTTAATCGGACATGGTAACTACTAACACGGCCCAGGATATGAGGTAAAAAATTCATGAGAAAATGAAACATGACCTAATACGACCTCCTTAACGGCCCAAATTGCAGCCTATATAATACACGGTTTTCGGTATTTTGTGGCCCCGAGTTAGAAATGGCAGTAAATGACACAAACATTTCATTGGCTCAGATAAAGCTCCCACGCAAGTTTATACCTTAAACGGAGGAGATTTGAGGTTGTCCATATACGATAAACGTTTTTCGAGGGTAACTTGGTTTATCAATAAAATGGATAAATACGTGTTATCTGATGGTTTACTCAAACATGGTTACTTATACCACGACCCAGAACACGTGGTAAAAAAATCGTGAGAAACTGAAACGCAGCCCAATACGACCTCCTGAACGGCACAAATTACAACCTATAATACACGGTTTTCAGTATTTTGTTGCCCCGGGTCATAAATGGCAGTAAATCACACAAACATTTTATTAGCTCAGTCAAAGCTCCCACGCAAATTTTGAGCCTAAACAGAGGAGATTTGAAGCTGTTGGTATGCGATAAACGTTTTTCGGAGGTACCTCTATTTATCGTTAAAATGGATAAATACTTGTTATCTGTTGGTTTAATCGAACAGGATAACAACTAACACAGCCCAGGACACGTGGTACAAATTTCGTGAGAAAATGAAATATGACCCTATACGACCTCCCGAACGGCCCAAATTGCAGCCTAATACACGGTTTTCGGTATTTTGTGGCCCCGGGTCAGAAATGGCAGTAAATTACACAAACATTTTATTAGCTCAGATAAAGCTCCCACGCCAATTTTGATCATAAACGGAGGAGATTTGAGGGTGTCGTTATGAGATAAGCGTTTTTCGGGGGTAAATAGGTTTATCGAGAAAATGGATAATAACTTGTTATCTGATGGTTTAATCGAACATGGTAAAATCTACTACGGCCTATGACATATGGTACATAAATCGTGAGAAATTGAAACGCAGCACAGTACGACCCCTCGAACGGTCCAAATTACAGCCTATAATACACGGTTTTCGGTATTTTGTGGCCCCGCGTCAGAAATGGCAGTAAATCACACAATCATTTTATTAGCTTAGATAAAGCTCCCACGCAAATTTTGTATCATAAACGGAGGAGATTTGAGGGTGTTGCTATGCGATAAGCGTTTTTCGAGGGTAACTCGGTTTATCGAGAAAATGAATAATAACTTGTTATCTGATGGTTTAATCGAACATGGTAAATTCTACCACGGCCCATGATATATAGGAAAAAATTGTTAGAAATTGAAACGCAGCCCATTACGACCTTCCGAACGGCCCAAATTACAGCCGATGCCCGATAATACACGGTTTTCGGTATTTTGTGGCCCCAGGTCAGAAATGGCAGTAAATCACACACACATTTTATTGCCTTAAATAAAGCTTCAACGCAAATTTTGAGTATAAACGGAGGAGATTTGATGGTGTCGGCATACGATAAACGTTTTTCGGGGGAAACTCGGTTTCTCGTGAAAATGGATAAATTCTTGTTATCTGTTGGTTTAATCGAGCAGGGTAACTTCTAACATGGCCCAGGATATGAGGTAAAAAATTCATGAGAAACTTAAACATAGCCCAGTACGATCTCCTGGACGGCCCTAATTATAGGCCTCTACACGGTTTTCGGTATTTTGTGGCCCCGGGTCAGAAATGGCATTAAATCACACAAATATTTTATTGGCTCAGATAAAACTCCCACGCAAATTTTGAGCATAAACGGAGGAGATTTGATTGTGTCGGTAAGCGATAAATGTTTTTTGGATGTACCTCCGCTTCTCGTGAAAATTGATAAATTCTTGTTATCTGATGGTTTAATCGAACATGTTAACTACTAAAACGGCCCAGGATATGAGGTAAAAAATTCATAAGAAAATGAAACATGACTTTGTACGACCTCCCAAACGGCCCAAATTTCTGCTTATAATACACGGTTTTCGGTATTTTGTGGCCCCGAGTCAGAAATGGCAGTAAATCACACAAATATTTTATTGGCTCAAATAAAGCTCGCACGCAAGTTTTGAGCTTAAACGAAAGAGATTTGAGGTTGTCCATATGCGATAAACGTTTTTCGGTGGTAACTCGGTTTATCGAGAAAATGATTAAATACGTGTTATCTGATGGTTTTATCGGACATGGTGACTTCTATCACGGTCGAAGACACATGGTACAAAATCGTGAGAAACTGAAACGCAACTCAGTACGACTTTCCGAACAGCCCAAATTACAGCCTATATAATACACGGTTTTCGATATTTTGTGGCACGGGTCAGAAATGGCCCAGGATAAATACTTTCAGTTATCGTTTTTCGGAACTCAGTACGTTTTTCGGAGGTACCTCTAGTTATCGTGAAAATGGATAAATACTTGTTATCTGTTGGTTTAATCGAACAGGTTAACTTCTAACACGGCCCAGGATATGTGGTACAAAATTCTTGAGAAAATAAAACATGACCTAGTACGACCTCTCAAACGGCCCAAATTGCAGCCTATAATACACGGTTTTCGGTATTTTGTGGCCCCTAGTCAGAAATGGCAGTAAATCACACAAACGTAGGGTAACTACTAGCACGCAAATTTTGAGTATAAACGGAGGAGATTTTATGGTGTCGGTAAGCGATAAACACTTTTCGGAGGTACCTCTGTTTATCGTGAAAATCGATAAATACTTGTTATCTGTTGGGTTAATCGAATAGGGTAACTACTAGCACGACCCAGGATATGTGGTAAAAAATTCATGAGAAAATGAAACATGACCTAGTATGACAGCCTGAACGGCCCAAATTGCATCCTAATACACGGTTTTCGGTATTTTGTGGCCCCGGGTCATAAATGGCAGTAAATCACACAAAAATTTTATTGGCTCAGATATAACTCCCACGCAAATTTTGAGCATAAACGGATGAGATTTGATGGTGTCGGTAAGCGATAAACGTTTTTCGAAGGTACCTCTGTTTATCGTGAAAATGGATAAATACTTGTTATCTGTTGGTTTAATCGATCATGATAAATTGATAACCACTAACACGGCCTAGAATATGTGGTACAAAATTCATGAGAAAATGAAACATGACTTAGTACGACCTCCCGAACGGCCCAAATTTCCGCCTATAATACACGGTTTTTGGTATTTTGCGGCGCCGGGTCAGAAATGACTGTAAATCACAAAAACATTTCTAAAATAAAGCTTCCACACAAATTTTGAGCATAAACGAAGGAAATTTGAAGGTGTCCGTATGCGATAAACGTTTTTCGGTGGTAACTCGGTTTATCGAGAAATGGATAAATACGTGTTATCTGATGGTTTAATCGTACATAGTAACTTATATCACGGCCCAGGACACGTGGCACAAAAATAATGACAAACAGAAACGCAGCCCAGTACGACCTCCCGAACGGCCCAAATTACATCCTAAAATACACGGTTTTCGGTATTTTGTGGCCCCAGGTCACAAATGGTAGTGAATAACACAAATACTTTATTGGCTTAGATAAAGCCCCCACGCAAATTTTGAGCATAAACGGAGGAGATTTGATTGTGTCGGTAAGCGATAAACGTTTTTCGGAGGTACCTCGGTTTCTCGTGAAAATTTATAAATTCTTGTTATCTGTTGGTTTAATCGAACATGGTAACTACTAACACGGCGCAGGATATGAGGTAAAAAATTCATGAGAAAATGAAACATGACCTAGTACGACCTCCCAAACGGCCCAAATTGCTGCCTATATAATACACGGTTTTCGGTATTTTGTGGCCCCGAGTCAGAAATAGCAGTAAATCACACAAACATTTTATTGGCTCAGAGAAAGCTCCCACGCAAGTTTTGAGCTTAAACAGAGGAGATTTGAGGTTGTCCATATGCGATAAACGTTTTTCGGGGGTAACTCGGTTTATCAATAAAATGGATAAATACGTGTTATCTGATGGTTTAATCGAACATGGTAACTTCTACCACGACCCAGAACACGTGGTCAAAAATTGTGAGAAAATGAAACGCAAACCAATACGACCTCTTGAACGGCACAAATTACAACCTTATAAATACACGGTTTTCAGTATTTTGTGGTCCCGGGTCAGAAATGGCATTAAATCACACAAACATTTTATTAGCTCAGATAAAGCTCCCACGCAAATTTAAAGCATAAACAGAGTAGATTTGAGGGTTTCGGTATGCGATAAATGTTTTTCGGGGTAACTCGTTTTATCGAGAAAATGGATAAATACGTGTTATCTGATGGTTTGATCGAACATGGTATCTTCTACCAAAATTCATGACACGTGGTAGTAAAATCGTGAGAAACTTAAACATAGCCCAGTCAACCTCCCGAACGGCCCAAATTACAGCCTAATACACGGTTTTCAGTATTTTGTAGCCCAGGGTCAGAAATGGCATTAAATCACACAAATATTTTATTGGCTAAGATAAAGCTCCCACGCAAATTTTGAGTATAAACGGAGGATATTTGATAGTGTCGGTAAGCGATAAACGTTTTTCGGAGGTAAGTCGGTTTCTCGTGAAAATGGATTATTTCTTGTTATCTGATGGTATAATCGAACAGGATAACTTCTACCACGACCCAGAACACGTGGTACAAAAATTGTGAGAAACTGAAACGCATCCCAGTACGACCTCTCGAACGATCCAAATTACAGCCTATAATACACGGTTTTCAGTATTTTCTGGCGCGTTCAGAAATGCCAGTAAATCACAAAAAACATTTTATAAGCTCAAATAAAGCTCCCACGTAAATTTTGAGCATAAACGGAGGAGATTTAAGGGTGTCGGTATGCGATAATCGTTTTTCTTGGGTAACTCAGTTTATTGAGAAAATGGATAAAAACGTGTTATCTGATGGTTTAATCGAACATGGTAACTTCTACCACGGCGCAGGAAATGTGGTACAAAATTCGTGAGTAAATGATACATGACCCTATACGACCTCCTGAACGGCTCAAATTGCAGCCTATAATACACGATTTTCTAAATTTTGCGATACCGGGTCATAAATGACTGTAAATCACAAAAACATTTTATTTTCTCAGATAAAGCTTCTACATACATTTTATTATAAACGGAGGAGATTTGAGGGTGTCGGTATGCGATAAACGTTTTTTGGGGGTAACTCGGTTTATCGAGAAAATGGATAAATACGTGTTATCTGATGGTTTTATCGAACATGGTGACTTCTATCACGGTCGAAAACACGTGGTACAAAAATCGTGAGAAACTAAAACGCAGCTCAGTACGACCTTCCGAACGGCCCAAATTACAGCCTATAATACACGGTTTTCGGTATTTTGTGGCCCCGGATCAGAAATGGCAGTAAATCACACAAACATTTTATTAGCTCAGTTAAAGCTCCCACGCAAAATTTGAGCAAAAACAGAAGAGATTTGAGGGTGTTGGTATGCGATAAACGTTTTTCGGAGGTACCTCTGTTTATCGTTAAAATAGAGAAATACTTGTTATCTGTTGGTTTATTCGAATAGTATAACAAATAACACAGCCCAGGAAATTTGGTACACAATTCGTGAGAAAATGAAACAAACCCTACACGACCTCTCGAACGGCTCAAATTGCAGCATATAATACACGGTTTTCACTAATTTGTGCCCCGGGTCAGAAATGGCATTAAATCACACAAACATTTTATTGGCTCAGATAAAATCGTACGCAAATTTTGAGCATAAACGGAGGAGATTTGATGGTGTCGGTAAGCGATAAACGCTTTTCGGAGGTACCTCTGTTTATCGTGAAAATGTATAAATACTTGTTATCTGTTGGTTTAATCGATCATGATAAATTGATAACCACTAACACGGCCTAGGATATGTGGTACAAAATTCATGAGAAAATGAAACATGACTTAGTACGACCTTCTGAACGGCCCAAATTTCCGCCTATAATACACGGTTTTTGGTATTTTGCGGCACCGGGTCAGAAATGACCGTAAATCACAAAAACATTTCTCAAATAAAGCTTCCACACAAATTTTAAGCATAAACGGAGGAAATTTGAAGGTGTCCGTATGCGATAAACGTTTTTCGGTGGTAACTCGGTTTATCGAGAAATGGATAAATACGTGTTATCTGATGATTTAATCGTACATAGTAACTTCTACCACGGCCCAGGACACGTGGTACAAAAATCATGACAAACATAAACGCAGCCCAGTACGACCTCCCGAACGGCCCAAATTACATCCTAAAATACACGGTTTTCGGTATTTTGTTGCCCCAGGTCACAAATGGTACTTAATAACACAAATACTTTATTGGCTTAGATAAAGCTCCCATGCAAATTTTGAGCATAAACGGAGGAGATTTGATTGTGTCGGTAAGCGATAAACGTTTTTCGGAGGTACCTCGGTTTCTCGTGAAAATTGATAAATTCTTGTTATCTGTTGGTTTAATCGAATATGGTAACTACTAACACGACCCTGGATATGAGGTAAAAATTCATGAGAAAATGAAACATGACCTAGTACGACCTCCCAAACGGCCCAAATTGATGCCTATATAATACACGGTTTTCGGTATTTTGTGGCCCCGAGTCAGAAATGACAGTAAATCACACAAACATTTTATTGGCTTAGATAAAGCTCCCACGCAAGTTTTGAGCTTAAACGGAGGAGATTTGAGGTTGTCCATATGCGATAAACGTTTTTCGGGGGTAAGTCGGTTTATCAATAAAATGGATAAATACGTATTATCTGATGGTTTAATCGAACATGGTAACTTCTACCACGACCTAGGACACGTTGTAAAAATATCGTGAGAAATTGAAACGCAGCCCAATACGACCTCATGAACGGCACAAATTACAGCCTATAATACACGGTTTTCAGTATTTTGTGGCCCCGGGTAAAAAAGGGCACTAAATAACACAAACATTTTATTAGCTCAGTTAAAGCTCCCACGCAAATTTTGAGCATAAACATAGGTGATTTGAGGGTGTTGGTATGCGATAAACGTTTTTCGGATGTACTTCTATTTATCGTTAAAATGGATAAATACTTGTTATCTGTTGGTTTAATCGAACAGGATAACAACTAACACAGCCCAGGACACGTGGTACAAATTTCGTGATAAAATGAAACATGACCCTATACGACCTCCCGAACGGCCCAAATTGCAGCCTAATCCACGGTTTTCGGTAATTATTGGCCCTGGGTCAGAAATGGCAGTAAATCACACAAACATTTTATTAGCTTAGATAAAGCTCCCACGCAAATTTTTATCATAAACGGAGGAGATTTGAGGGTGTCGCTATGCGATACGCGTTTTTCGGGGGTAAATCGGTTTATCGAGAAAATGGATAATAACTTAATATCTGATGGTTTAATCGAACATGGTAACTTCTACCACGGCCCATGACATATGGTACAAAAATCGTGAGAAACTGAAACGCAGCCCACTACGACCTCCTGAACGGCCCAAATTACAGCATGTAATTTATGGTTTTCGGTATTTTGTGGCCCTGGGTCAGAAATGGCAGTAAATCACACAAAAATTTTATTAGCTCAGATAAAGCTCCCACGCAAATTTGTATCATAAACGGAGGAGATTTGAGGGTGTCTCTATGCGATAAGCGTTTTTTCGGGGATAACTCGGTTTATCGAGAAAATGGATAATAACTTGTTATCTGATGGTTTAATTGAACATGGTAAATTATATCACGGCCCATGACATATAGTACAAAAATCGTGAGAAATTGAAACGCAGCCCAGTACGACTTCCCGAACGGCCCATATCACAGCCTATAATACACGGTTTTCGGTATTTTGTGGCCCCAGGTCAGAAATGGAAGTAAATCACACAAACATTTTATGGCCTTAAATAAAGGTTCAACGCAAATTTTGAGCATAAACGGAGGAGATTTGATGGTGTCGGCATACGATAAACATTTTTCGGAGGAAACTCGGTTTCTCGTGAAAATGGATAAATTCTTGTTATCTGTTGGTTTCATCAAGCAGGGTAACTTCTAACACGGCCCAAAATATGAGGTAAAAAATTCATGAGAAACTTAAACATAGCCCAGTACGACCTCCTGAACGGCCCTAATTACAGGCTAATACACGGTTTTCGGTATTTTGTGACCCGGGTCAGAAATGGCATTAAATCACACACACATTTTTTTGGCTTAGATAAAACTCCCACGCAAATTTTGAGTATAAACGGAGGAGATTTGATTGTGTCGGTAAGCGATAAACGTTTTTTGGAGGTA
>JAIUZE010015330.1:0-21692 GCA_022085475.1 Heliosperma pusillum
TATATGCCGCTATCGGTGAGATGCAAGCCCTAGTGAGTATATGGTTGCAAAAGGGTGTTTTCCCCGAATCTGTCTTTAGTATGATGCTTACCGTTTTATACTTCATGTACCTATATCTTTATATATTGAAATGCCTATTTATCCTTCTCGTATTTCACATGTATATTTATATATGCATGCTTCTACTTTTGTATTACTGTTTAATTATGTTATTTGTGATATGGCTGGGAGAAGCCGGAGTTACTCCCGACTGACTGTGGCGTTCATGTTTTCATGGATGAACAGGTTGCTTGGATGGATTTTGCTTGTTGTTTTTGGGTTCGGGTGTGAGCTAGCGGGCGTTGGCCTTGACGATTCACCCCTAGACGTTTCTTAGCTAGTTTAGCTAAACAACTTTGATATTTGATAACGTTTTGAGAAACTCCGTCTCTTTGTAGTATACTATACTTTAAGTTTGTATTTATTGACATTCCTCGTATCTTTTCTTTAGCATGTAAAAAGTTTCAAAAATATCGTATTTTCCGCTATATAAATTGCATGCTTGTTATGTTTTATTTCCGCTATCGCGAGGGTTGTCACAGTTGGTATCAGAGCCTATGACACTCCTGACGCACACACGTGAACCCTAAACTTAAATTACTTGACCTTCAAATAATGAATCAGAGATGGGTAGACTTAGCGACCTAAGGTGGTAGTCTTTGGTGTACTTGATGTTTGTTAGGTTCTAACATGTTCGTTAATTGTGTTGAGTGATGTTATGTTAATTTGTATCTACCGTCTTGAGGTGGATCATATGTTCTCTAGAAGAAGTATCCTCTACCGAAGATTGGAGATTGACGAGCCTATTTGAAGTGTACTTCTCCCTCATCGTTGATCTCTTGCCTTTAGTATACCTTTTCTCCTTCCTTCTATCTAGGTGCTTCTTTCTCTTCCAACTTGTTTTGCCCCTTGGGAATTACTCTTGATAGTTTCCTCCGTCTTACCATTGGTACCCTTACCTTCCTCATGTAACATTTTTGTGGATGTCATACCCATTTGTTTGTAGTATATAAACCGTGGTCGGAAGAATTTTGGACCTTGTGGAATCTTAGTGTTGATATAATGAATTTGGGATTTGAGGAAAATGGTGTAGATCTAAGTTCACCCCATAGTGGTAAGAGTTTGTATCCTTGAGAAAAGTGTGGTCAGATAAGTTTGATGATTTTAATGCTCAAAGCTTGCCATGACTTGTGTGTGGATAGTTCATGGTATTCGATGGTGTAAGGTTGAATGAGTTAACTAGGACCTTTAAGCCTGTTGGTGACTCAATCTTCCGGACTTAGCAGTTTGATAATATTGGGACTGCCTCGTGAATCATGTCTATGTTGGAATTTAGTAGAAGTGAGAAGTTTCGAAGGATTTCTGTGGGTGGAAAATGCATTTGGGGTAAGTGATGTCTTCTAGTGCTGTTGTGAGATTTTGGTATAGGCTTGATGGAAAATCATTTGGCTCTAGTTCTTAGGTTCAAGGTTGTTACTTTGACTGATGGTATTGGAGACTCGTTTGAAGTAGTAAGGTTTTGTTGTAAGTTGAACCATATTACTTAAGGATTATGGTCATGAGTTGAATCTGATTAGATGAGCTATGGCGGTGATGCCTTAGGATGTTGATGATGACGTTTTGTTTGGTGTTCTACCTTGTGGGCCATAGAAGTTGAAAAGATATTAGTATGAAGAATTCCTTGTTAGTCCTTCGGTTTTGAAACCTTTGAGAGTGTATCAAATTTTGGAGTTAAGAGAATGTTACTATGCTTGAGTTGCAATTCCGCAATTGGGAATCCGTGTTTTATGAACAGATGTATGAATTGGGTTGTAGACGATTTATCGAATCTAGGTGTACCTTACTTTGATGATTGTACGTGGTACGATGGTCCCTTGCGAGAAACCTTTGTAGAGGAGTAATTAAGTTGTTTTACTATCGCCCTGAGTTTGAAAGGAGAATTTTGTGGATTAAACCTTAAACATTTTTCTCGCGCCATTTTCCCTTTCCATTTCCTTTCATGCAAGTTCCTACTCAGCCTAATCCCTAGGAAAATATTTTCTCTTATCTTTTTCTTTGCTTGGGTATCTTCATAGCTATATCTATCCAATTTTTAGCTTTTGACTCCCTACCTTTAGCGTTTCTCTAATTTTCGTCCGATCTTATCGCGTTCGTGTTTCCCTTGAAATTTCCTATCGTTTCCAGTTTCATGGTGACATTGTCTTTCCTCTGGTGAGATAATTGGGTTGTTAGCTAGCTTCGTGTTGATTTTGACCATGAATAGGATTTGGAGTTAGACCTTAGGATGAATCTGTTGGTGGTATTGTACTCTCTTGATGGCTTCATTTATTGAGCTTGCTATTGTAGTGCTATTTTGGGAATCGAGTTAAGCGTGATAATAGTTCGTTGTTGTTGAGTATTTTAATGGTTGCTTGGGATATCATTTGGGAATTAGATATCTCTAATTTGTGGATTCTAAAAGAGACTTTGCTTTAGGGTAATTAGCCGGTAATTAAAGTTTGAGGAGTATTGTCATAAATGAAAATCGATTCATTTTGAGTTTTAGATGAACTAGATGATTTGAATGGTTGTCTGATTGCCAAGTGATTGGTCATTTGTGGTTTGGAATTAGTAATTTTCTTTTATCCTTAAGGAATCATAGTTTGAGATTGAGAAATGTTCGTTGTAAGCTTTTTGGATAGTGAATGCTCAGTTGTTATGGATTATAGAATTAGAATGGTGAGCCCATTTATCTTGAGAATTTGTAACCACCATATTTTGGTAATGTGACTATTTATATTTGAGGCTTCGAGCGTAATAATGATCGAATTAAGGATGTTAGGGCGTATTAAAGAATCATTATAATCGATGATGGATTGTGGATTTTTCCCTTGTCGTAAGACCTTGGATGAGGCTAGTTGAATCTTAGATAATTATGTTTGTTGCTTAGATTGTGATTGTTGTAAATAATGTTTATAGAGTTTAGCGTTTTAGAATGGTTAAGGTGTAATCGAGGTAAGTTTCATCCTCTTGAGGACTAGTTTATTAGTAGAATTGGGGATGTCGAATTCTTGTAGATCTTCATGCCGACTTTATCGTGATCTTCCTATCCGTAAGAGTTCGATTTGTTTCGTTTTTGCGTGTTTTGTATATATTTTATTATCGTGATTTGTGAACTTGATGTTCGAGTCGCTCTATGTACGTGTAATGTCTTCTTATTTTGATTTTATCTTTGAGAAAACTTTCAAATTTCCATATTGTATTTCTAATTTAACTTTTCAAAGAAGTCTAAAGATGGATTGTGTACCCTCTTTTTGGAGAAAATGGATTTCTTTTGCTTTTATATTTAAATTTTGCGGTTGGTTGAATGTTTGAATTTCTTTTTACTAACGCTTGTTTTGATTTTCGATTTCACTATTTTGACCTTGATTTGATCTGGATAATTAGAGTTCTCGTTCGCGATGGGCACTCTTGAGATCCGTAAACAAAGTTTCGCACTTATGAAAAATCTCTTTAAACAATTTTCGAGAAGAATCTCGTTCCATTAATGTTTCCCTTGTAAAAGCTTTCGTAATAATTTTGAAAACCGATTCTTGCCTTTGATATTTTTGTTTTTAATTCTCAAGTTTCGAGGACGAAACTTTTTAAATGGTGGGGTGATTGTAACACCCGCAAATGTATCCTATTTGTATTTTAAAAATATTATACGGATACTTTTCAGCGTAATTCTAGATTTAGTCTAGAACTTAGTTTCCCGTGTGTAATTTAGCAAATCCGAGTTCGTATTCAGACTTTACTCGAAATTCCGTGTGAATTACGCCTTAAGCCAAATTTTGGGCTTTTTCCACTCACCTTTTATCCCCTTAAACCCGAACTCCCTCACACACTTTTCCACTTATTCCTTCTTCTTCAACAAGTAACCAAAACCCTAAACCCCATTTTTGATTAAGCTCAAAATCGTCACTACTCCTTCATTTCTTACTCAAATCCGCTAATTTTCGTCATAATCTTCCCCTCTTATCGTCCTCTATCTTAATTGGTAATAAAATTACCGTTTTCTAATCTTTCAATTTATCCATCTTTCTCAAAGGTGAATTATATTCATCTTTTGTAGTTTAATTGTAGGTGGAGACCTTCAAGACCTCCACAAACATTATTACCTAGTAGAGGAGGACCTAGACGAGGATTGAAGACGCAAAAAGGTAACGGTGAAGGGTTACTCGATATCAATACGTGTTTTAATGTGTTTTGATGTTAGTAAACGTATTTAGAATAGGATGATTATTCATAGGATTTGTGTTGTTGATGATGGTTGTTGTTGGTTATAATTGTTAATGAGTATTGATGATTTATGATGATAGTTGATGTTTGTTGATGTTCATTAATGTTAAGTAATGAATTCGTGCATATGTCGTCCAAGCCGGCCGACCGGCCGCCGGTCAGCTGACCGGCTGGGAGTTGGCTGATGTTTTATTGGTGTTACGTGATAATTTTGGTGTTAAGTAAGTCTCTGCTGGCCGACCGGCTGCCGGTCAGCTGACCGGCTGAGACACACACCTATCTTCCCTCTTATTTCTCATTTGACATATGGTCCAGTCGGGTAGCCGGCAGCCGTTCCACTAGACCGGCTGGATCACCCTGTATTTTCAATTGTTTTCATTTGTTACCAAAACGCCAGCCGGGTAGCCGGCGGCCGGTCCACCTGACCGGCTGGCACATGCTGCCTTTCACCTTTCTATTCTTTCTCATAGTTTCTGATCGTGCCAGTCGCAAGCCCGATACAAAGATAAATTACCCAGACTAGGCTAATAACAAATTAATGTAATTAGGGAAGTAGGGGTCGATCCTCAGGGAGATGGTATTTCCTATGGATTGTGAATCGTCTCACAATTGAGTTTTATCTAATGATTCTATGGGTTTTGGATTTTGTGATGTCTAAACTAACGAAAGGCATAAATAAAAACAAAATAAAAACAAACTGAAATGAAAACGATAAAGCAAATGATAAATTAACAATAATGAGAAGCATCTAGGGAAGTAGGTTCACACATGTAGATTGACATATGGATGAAATTGGATTTAGGATATGCAAATAATTCATTGAGCGTTCGTAAGAATGGTGTGTTCATTACAATCATAGAGCAGATGGTCTAGCAGGCTTTTTGTGCGATTTACTAGGTCTTAATCCACTATGGCATGCTTTGTCTATTCAAATCTCGTATATCTACTTTGGAAAAGAATTCCATACTAGTCAATGATTGTGATCAAGAATCGTCAACTATCGTTAAAGTCCAAACATGCACAAACACAATGTTTTAAAAGCACAATTTCTTTTATCCAAGTATCATCTTTTAATCAATCTAACATGGCTACCCTACACCCTAGAAAGGTGACTACTCACTCATGATTATGTTTATGTCTACGATGATATTAACAATGAAAGTTAAGATAAGCATATTTAGTTGATTTTGACAATAATTTAGACTCTCTATGTGGCTATAATAACGACGCTATATGACAATCTAACAAATGAAACTATGTTTATAACAACATAAAAACGAATCTAAGTGATATGAATAGGAAATAACAATCAAATGGAAAACAATAAAGAACAATAAACAAATGATAAATTAGGAATACCTAGGTGACGATCAACGATGAATGCGATAACAATAATAGAAATCCCTCGCATAAAAATACCGTACCTTGAATTACAACTCTTGTACCCAACAAAGTAGATACAAAGATTGAAATTCTTACTAAACTAATGTTTTGATATGAAATGGACCGAAATAAACTAAGAACAAAAGACAAAAGTGGAAGATAATCTAAACTAGAAAGACTAAAACTAAAGAGAAAACTAATAAGAAGATTGTATGAGATATAAGATTAGATTGTGTTGGATGGATGTGTTGTGAGGCTAGAGCTTCTATTTATAGTATTAGGGTTTCGTGGAGAAGAGGTCGGGCATTAAATACATAAGACAAATTTAGGAAGAAGGAGCCGCAATGCTTGGATCAGCACACATCCCCGATCGGGTACACACTTACCCGATCGGGTAAGTGGTCTTCTGGAAGCTCTTGACTAACGCTTCATCTTCCTTTGATTGACTCGACTCCCAACATCCCCCTTGACTTCTACAATCGGGTTTGTTGATAGGATTTGAAGTAAAGCGATGAATTCTTCCGCCTAAATGATTGATCTTCCGACAACTACGAAACCGTCTTTGCTTCTTCTCTCTCTTAAGTTAGTGAACCTTCTTGAAATGCCTTACACATGGTCAAGCTTTCTTCTTCGAATCGTTGGGTTCTAGGCAAATGCTCGGGAATATAGAAAAAGGGCGTAGAAACGTCACTTTCCCTACAAAACAAGTTAGAACACAGGAATTCGCCTAGAAGACGATATTAGCTCATAAAATGGCTTAACAAAGCACAAATGACATACAAAACCGAGCTAAACTGGGGGTTAAAATCATACAAATATTCACTTATCAAACTCCCCCAAGCTAAACCTTTGCTTGTCCTCAAGCAAACATAACAAACAATACCAGGACAAGGTTGCAAGCATTGGCTACTATACCATCAAGAAACAAATCTCAACGTCAAACTTTGAAAACATAATGAATCATAACCCAAAAACAACGTGGGCAAGAATGATACATAAACATGGCTGAGATTTACATAACGGCGTAGCGCAAAGAATTTCACTACAGAATTTCGGCTCTTGCTTGATCTTTTGACAAATGGACTCTCACGATACACTCGAACACTCAATGTATGTAAAAGGTGATTTCTTTATGTGTAAATGTTTTTGAGACACTCACCTATCTACGACTTATGAAAATGTGTCCGTAGTCTAATATGGTAAACAATTCAAAACACAAGTCAAAGATCATAATGCACATAGAAAAGAAGCCGAAAAATGAGAAGAAGGCTTTGGGAAATGGGTGAAAGGTGGACAAATAGTTATGGTCATGTGAAGGTTATAGTGAGCTAGCAACTGACCAATGATAAATGAATACTCAATCCAGACTTTCGGTTAATTCCCAAAAAACGAACGATGAAGCCAGAAGTAACAATTTGGCTTATTACACACGAAACACAAGGGTAAACTCCTTCTATTGATTTGGCATTTTTGAGGAGATACTCACAACTTCTTCTCTTATTTTTTCTTTTTTTCTTTTTCTTTTTCGATTTTTCCGATTTTTTCTTCTTTTTCAATTTCTTTTTCAAGAACTTCACTTCTTGAAGTTTTCGTTCTTCCAAATTCACTTTGACAGATAAGAACAAATCTTCTCAAAAGAGCACCCATACACCATAGTCTAGCTACTAGCTCAAAAAGGTAGGCAGTTTTTTTATGTGTAGCTATTATTTTGTGAAACATTTGTATGAAGGGGCTAATTTTGAGGGGTAATTTAAAGTGAAAAAGACTTCAAATCTTAGTGAATCATGAATGCAATGCTTATAGAAATGAAATGAGAACCATACTTATGCGTTTTGACATGACACACATCACAAGGAGAACTACACACACCTAGATGAGACTGGGTATGGATGTACCAGTCTAAGGAGGTTCTACCTTACAATATATGTAGTTTGCCAAATCTCAAGATCAAGCGTACTCATCTATAGATTCATTCCATGCCTAATGTGTATAAGACTTCCCCATGTATGCAAAATTCAATGAAAATTGAATCATTATGGTTTGAAAGCTCTAAGTTTGGGAAATGTAACATGACAGCATAGTAAAAAAGCAAGCAAAGCATGAAAAGCATTCAATTGTGTTCAAAATTTAAAAAATCTTCTCTCTCTTATTCAAAATTTGAAAAATATAACTAAAATGCAAAATGGGAAAATGCAATCCCTCCCCCAAGCTAAACATCACATTGTCCTCAATGTGAGCACAAAAGCTAAATATGCAATGAGATACTTAATGGGAAGAAAGGAAAAAATGAAAGAAGAGTGAAGTGTACTAGCCAGTGCGGACTCCCCCAAGCTAGCCTTTTGGACATGACAAGGAAGGTTGTCAAAGATTCTTCAAAAACTCTTTCATCTGCAAAGCAATCTAACAAAACAACGTAAAAGGGAAAACAAAAATAAAAATGCAAAAAGGAAAAACACGGGTTGCCTCCCGAGAAGCGCTTGTTTAAAGTCTTGCTTGACGAATTTTTCTATGAAATCATTGGGTTGTGGATGGACGCTCCGTATAGACAATATCTAAACATCCGATGATAGAATTGCTATAGTAGAGTTTCAGTCTCTGTCCATTAACTTTGAATTTCTCACCATTGCTAGTCATTAGTTCCACATAGCCATACTTGCTGACATATGTGACAGTGAATGGTCCAGACCATCGGGATCGAAGCTTTCCCGGAAAGATTTTCAGACGGGAGTTGAAAAGAAGTACTTGGTCACCGATATTAAATTCTTTCTTAATTATCCTCTTGTCGTGCCAACGCTTCGTTTTCTCTTTATAGATTCGAGAATTCTCATAAGCTTGCAAACGAAATTCCTCTAGCTCGTTGAGTTGCAAAAGTCTTCTATCAGCGCTAAGCTTAGTGTCTAAGTTGAGTTCTTTGATAGCCCAGTAAGCTTTATACTCTAACTCGACAGGAAGATGACAGCCTTTCCATAAACCAACCGATAAGGAGATGTTCCAATCGGGGTTTTGAAAGCTGTGCGATAAGCCCATAAGGTGTCATCGAGCTTATTACTCCAATCAGTTCTAGATCTTGAGACTACTTTCTGAAGAATTGTTTTCAACTCTCTATTTGAGACTTCTACTTGACCGCTGGTCTGAGGGTGGTAGGCTAATCCTCGTCTGTGATACACACCATATTTGGCAAGCAAAGTATCTAACTGCTTTTCTCCAAAATGAGTTCCTCGATCACTAATCACGGCTCTGGGTACACCAAAACGTGGAAAGATGATCTTCTTAAATAGCCGTATCACAGCTCTAGCATCATTGGTGGGAGTGGCAATTGCTTCTACCCACTTAGAAACATAGTCAACATCGACTAAGATGTAACGATTTCCGTTAGAAGAAGGGAATGGTCCTTGATAGTCAATACCCCAGACATCGAATATTTCAACTTCTAATATGCCGTTTTGAGGCATGTCATGGCTCTTGGATATTTGACCCATTCGTTGACAAGCGTCACAAGCCATAACAAAGTCTTTTGAATCTTTAAACATCGAGGGCCAGAAAAACCCGGATTGTAAGACTTTGGCTACGGTCTTGGACGGACCATGATGACCACCATAAGCAGATGAGTGGCATCCTTCTAAAACTCCTTTAACTTCCCACTGAGGGATACATCATCTATAAAGACCATCAGAACACTGCTTGAAAAGATAAGGGTCATCCCAAACAAAGAATTTTGCATCATGCAAAAATCGCTTCCTTTGGTTATAAGAAAGGTCAGAAGGTAGCTGTCGACTGACAAGAAAATTGGCCATATCAGCATACCAAGGAGAAGAGTCAGTAATCGCCATTAATGAATCATCAGCAAACGAATCATTAATTGGTGTTGGCAATCCTATTTCAGTTACTCTTATCCTTGAAAGATGGTCAGCGACTACATTTTCTGCTCCTTTCTTATCCCGGATCTCTAGATCAAACTCTTGAAGGAGTAAGATCCATCGGATAAGTCGAGGTTTTGCCTCTTTCTTTGAAAGCAGATATTTCAAAGCAGCATGGTCAGTGTAAACAATGACTTTCGATCCTATAAGGTAAGAACGAAATTTGTCTAAGGCGTAGACAATGGCAAGAAGTTCTTTTTCCGTGGTGGCATAGTTGATTAGGGCAGGATCTAATGTTTTACTAGCATAGTAAATTGCATGAAGGAACTTTTCCTTTCTTTGCCCTAAAACAACTCCAACGACATAATCACTCGCATCGCACATAAGCTCAAATGGAAGATTCCAATCAGGTGACTGGATTATAGGTGCGGTGATTAGAGCGCGTTTGATTTTGTTGAATGCCTCATGGCATTCCTTCGTGAAATTAAAAGGCGCATCCTTAAAAAAGAGCACAGTCAGGGGCTTGGCTATTTTAGAAAAATCTTTAATAAACCGTCGGTAGAAACCGGCGTGGCCAAGGAAACTCCTGATTCCTTTTACATTAGCAGGTGGTGGTAGTTGTTCAATAACTTGTATCTTAGCTCGATCCACTTCAATACCTCTTTCAGAAATGATGTGTCCTAAACCTACACCTTCATTCACCATGAAGTGACACTTTTCCCAATTGAGAAAAAGGTCGACTTCTTCACAGCGTTGCAATACTTTTGATAGATTTGTCAAACAATTATCAAAGGAAATGCCATAGACGCTAAAATTGTCCATGAATACTTCCATGATAGTCTCAACAAAATCGGAAAAGATACTAGTCATGCAACGCTGGAAAGTTGCAGGTGCATTACATAGGCCAAATGGCATTCGGCGATAAGCAAAAGTACCATAGGGACAGGTGAAGGTGGTTTTCTCTTGGTCCTCAAGGTGGATAGGAATTTGGAAAAATCCTGAGTAACCATCTAGATAACAGAAATATTTGTGGCAAGCTAACCTCTCTAGCATTTGATCAATGAAGGGCAGAGGATAGTGATCTTTTCGAGTTGATTGATTCAACTTTCTGTAGTCAATGCACATACGCCATCCCGTCACAATCCTTGTGGGGATGAGCTCATTCCTTTCATTCTTGACTACTGTTGTTCCTCATTTCTTGGGAACAACTTGGACAGGGCTAACCCATTTTGAGTCAGAAATTGCATAGATTATGCCAGCATCTAGTAATTTCATAACTTCAGCTTTAACTACTTCTTGCATGTTGGGATTAAGACGGCGTTGACCTTGAACACAAGGTCTTTGGCCTTCTTCTAAGTTGATTCTATGCATGCAAAAGTCGGGGCTTATGCCTGTGAGGTCTTCAAGTTTATAGCCTATTGCCTTTTTATGTTTTCTCAAGATAGTCAATAGCGAGTTTAACTGATTTTCATCTAGAAGAGCACTCACTATGACCGGGCAATATTCGGACTCATCTAAAAAAGCATATTTTAGATTTGAGGGAAGAGGTTTAAGTTCAGGTTTATGTACTTCTGCCTTGGCAGGAGCGTCAATTAAGCTTATAAACTCCTCAACTTCTTCAGATGGTATCTCTTTACCAGTCAGGTCCCTTTCCAGCTCACTGATCTCAAAATTGTCGTTTTCAGAGATATCCTCTAACAATAAAATTGCTTCTAAAGGATCCTCAATTATTGATGGATACAGAGATTCATCAATGATTGAGTCGACAATATCAAGGAAACAGCAAGACTCTTCAAGCATAGGGCTCTTCATTGCACTGTTTAAGTTGTAGGTGACTTTATCATCACCTACTTCTAATGTTAATTTTCCATTCTTGACATCGATTACTGCTCCAGCAGTGTGTAGAAATGGCCTTCCTAATATGATAGGGATTTGCGAATCTTCAGCCATATCTAACACTATAAAATCGACTGGAATGAAAAACTTCCCTACTCTAACAGGTACATCCTCTAAAACTCCCATAGGTTGTTTCAGAGAACGATCTGCCATTTGCAGGGTGATACTTGTGCATTTCAGAATTCCCATATTCAATTTTTCGCAAATGGAATAGGGCATAACGTTTACACTAGCACCTAGATCGGATAAAGCTTTATCAATAGTGTAGGTGCCTATAGTGCAAGGTATAGAGAAACTACCAGGATCCTTTAACTTAGGAGGGGACTTATTTTGCAATAACGCACTGCATTCAGCGGTGAATGCGATGATTTCAACATCATCTAGAGTCCTCTTCTTTGTTAAGATATCCTTCATAAATTTCGTGTAAGAAGGGATTTGAGTGATTAATTCAGTGAAGGGAACCGTTACTTGGAGGTTTTTGACAACTTCCATGAATTTACCGAACTGGGTTTCCTTATGATTTCTCCTCAAACGTTGGGGAAATGGAACTTGAATTTTGATGGGTTCTTTATCAAGTTCATCCTTCTTTTCAGATTTGTCTTCCGTTTCCTTAGCGGTGGATGGTTGAGTTTCTTTTTGGCTTTCTACTAGTGAAGGCTCAACTACTGGCTCTTTGGGTTGCTGAGGTTCCGTATAAGTGGTACCACTCCTAAGGGTGATAGCATTTGCGGTGTCCCTCGGTTGTTCACCATGAGGTGGGAGTTGGCCTTGTTTTCTTTGGGTAATAGAGGTAGCCAATTGGGCCATTTGAGTTTCAAGCATCTTGATGGCAGCATCTTTAGCTTGATCACTCTTTTGAAATTGAGCAAACATTGAATCCTGGTTTTGAACAACTTGCAGAAGCATGGATTCAATTTTGCTCAAGCTTGAGTCATTTGGTTGGCCTTGAATTTGAGGTGGTTGGTGTTGAGGTTGATTTTGGTATGGTTTATTGAAGTTAGGTTGGAATGAAGGTCTCTGGTTTTGAAAATCAGGTAGATTGTAAGGCTTTTGTTGGTGTGGTACGAATGTTTTTTGGATTTGTTGGTGGGGATTTTGAACGTTGGTACTTTTGTAGGACAAAAATGGGTGGTTTTTTGTGTTTTCGTTATAAAAGTTTGAGAAAGCGTTGCCTTGCCTATATCCTTGATAGGCATTGACTTGCTTTATTGAACTTCTACATTCTTGAAAACTGTGCCCTCCAATCCCACATGTCTCACATACCACTACGTGGTTAGTGACGTTGATATGCTCCTTGGATTGGGAAGAGCTTCCTACTTGTTGCTGCAGAAGGGCTAATTGGGCTTCCAGGAGTGCTACTTTACTTGAATCATCCTGCTTGGCTTTGAGCGGTATAGCACGCGAGTTGCTATACTGAGAATCGTGGATTGCCATTGACTCGATAGTCGCACTAACTATCTCTACATCGATTTGATCGAAACGACCATTGTTAGCGGAGTCGAGGATACGACGCGATTCGCCACAACAACCGTTGTAGAATGTGATAGCTAGGAACCATGAATCAAGGCCATGATGAGGGCATTCGCTTTGTAATTCTTTGTACCTTTCCCATGCCTCATAAAGGCTTTCGTCGCCTCTCTGACGGAATTCAGTTATCTGACTTCGTAAGAGTGCGGTTTGTTCTGGTGGGAAGTACTTTTGATAGAAAGCAAGAACTTGACCATCCCAGTCAACTATTCCTAAGGCAACTCGGTCAAGACTATTGATCCAGAGTTTTGCCTTTCCTCTTAAAGAGAAGGGAAAGAGCATTTCCCTAATCTGTTCTTGGGATACTCCAGTTGCACTGAAGTTATTAAGAAAGTAGACAATTCAAGACAATATAAGCTAAGGTTAAAGACATTCTCAATATGCTCTGTTTTACTTGACTGAATGCAAATGAAAACTGATAGAACCTTAACCAAAGCACAAAGCCAATGGTTGAGGGTTGAGACTCAATCCCAGCACGCAGCTAAGGACCCAGGCTCACTTCCAAGCACACAGCAAAGGAAGGTGTTCTCAAGCACACAGCCAAGAGATGTTAAATAGAAACAAGGTTTCAGTTTTTGTGTTTACTTCAAATCTCCTTCATTTCATTAGGAGTGAGCCTTTTATAGGCAATTAGGTTACATCTCATACGTCCAACTACATCTAGGGCCAACATTGGCTTACATACAAGGACAAAATAACAGCTACATAACTAAAATAAAGTAAACTAAAACAAAAGAATTAGCTCTGATAGTGACATCTTCCTTGTTGCCTTGCTACTGCTTTTTATATGATACAGGGTGGACTTTTAGCTTGGTGTTTTGGACCAAACTGAAGTAGTGTTGATCCTTTAAGGTTGAGCATAAAGTCCCTTCAGTTTGCTTGGCCAAAAGAGGAAGGTTTGACAATGACAGCTGAACTGCTCCATGTAGAGGCTGTAACTGGACTGGTGAACTTGGGTTATGTTTTGAGAGGTGTTCCTGGCGTTTTCTGAGGAAGGTTCCCTGGACAAAAAGGTAGTAGACCCTCCCTAGAACCATGCCCCATAGTTGGTTTGAAGTCCCTAGGCTTGGAAGTTGCCCTGAGACCCTCCCCAAGGCACTGCTGCTGGCTGAATTTTCTGAAGTTTTGTTGGCTTGTTTTGTGAGTCTGTTTTGTGTCTTGGTTGGTCCTGGCTCGTGTCATGGCTACCACTGGCTCGTGTCATGGCTTGCTTGCTCGGGCATGGACTATACAAAGCATTAAGATAGCTTTTGACATAGGGTAAGGTTGGTATTGAATCATGGTTGGACTGATCATAGGTTGGTTGGTCTTGTCTTTGAGCTTGGCATTGAACTCCTGTTGCAACCCCTCCTTCTTGAAAAAGATTTGTCCTCAAATCCTCTTCATCCTCAGAGTCCTCCTGATAGTGATTTAGATCTCCCACATTGAAGGTCCCATGTACCCCATAATCTCCTGGTGAATCTATCTTATAAGCATTAGGCCCTACCCTTTCAAGCACCTCAAAAGGACCATCAGCTCTTGGCATGAGTTTGTTTTTCCTCTTCTCTGGGAACCTTTCTTTCCTTAAGTGCAACCACACTATATCTCCTTCCTTGAACTCCCTAGCTTTCTTTGGACCTTTGGCTCTTGACTTATACACCTCATTTGTCTTCTCAATCTGTTTCTTGACTTGACTGTGAATCTTCATCATTTGTTGTACTCTTTCTTTGGCATCATAATTGACTTCTTTCCTTATCACTGGTGCTAGGTCTGTTGGCATTAGAGGATTAGCACCATAAACAACTTCAAAAGGGGTCTTACCTGTGCTGTGTGAGGGAGCTCTATTGAAGGCAAACTCAGCTTGTGACAGTTTGACATCCCAATCCTTTAACGACTTAGCAATGATACATCTCAAGATCCTTCCTAGAGTTTTGTTAGTAACCTCTGTCTGTCCATCTGTTTGGGGATGGTATGCTGTGCTGAAAAGTAACCTTGTCCCTAGGAGTCTCCAGAGTGACCTCCAGAAGTGGCTCATGAACTTAGTGTCCCTATCAGACACAATGCTTCTTGGTACCCCATGCAATTTTACTATTTCCTTGAAGTAGAGCTCAGCTACCCCCATGGCATCTGCTGTCTTCTTCCAAGCAACAAAATGGGCCATTTTGCTGAACCTATCCACTACCACCATGACTGAGTCCTTGCCCCTTTGTGTTCTAGGCAGTGCCACTATGAAGTCCATGCTGATATCCTCCCATGGTTTTTTTGGTACAGGTAGAGGGGTGTAGGGACCTGCTTGGAGCTGGGACTTGGCTAGTTAACAGGGTTTGCACCTCTTGAGAGTATCATGCACATCACCTAGCATTTTTGGCCAATAGAACTGCTCATGCAATATCTCATAGGTCTTTTGTACTCCAAAGTGCCCTGCAAGCCCATTGCAATGGACCTCCTTGACTAGTAACCCTCTGTAAGGACCTCTGGGTATGCATAGTTTGTTTCCTTGGAAGAGGAACCCATTCTGTGTCAAGTATTTGCTTCCCTTCTTGAGTTTTCCTTCTGAATACACCTGCCACTCCTCCTTGAAGTTTGGATCTTCCATGTAGAGTTCCTTTATGAACTCAAAGCCTAGGACCCTTTGCTCCATGAATGACAACATCACAGATCTTCTAGAAAGAGCATCAGCCACTACATTGTTCTTTCCTTCTATGTACTTGCTTGAAAAGGAGAAGGATTGCAGAAATTCCACCCACTTGGCATGCCTGGGGTTGAGTTTGTGTTGGCCATTGATGAACCTCAAGGCCTCATGGTCTGAATGTAGCACAAAAGGCTTAGGTTTTAGGTAATGCCTCCAATGATTCAGAGCTCTTACTATGGCATAAAACTCTTTGTCATAGGTAGAGTAATTCAACCTAGCCCCACTTAGCTTCTCACTGAAATAAGCTATGGGCCTCTTCTCTTGAACCAGTACTGCCCCAACTCCTAACCCACTTGCATCACACTCCACCTCAAACAGCTTGTTAAAGTCAGGTAAGCCTAGTATAGGGGATATGCACAACAGATCCTTAATGGTATTGAAGGACTTCTCTGTCTTTTCTCCCCAAGTGAACTCCCCTTTCTTCATACATTATGTGATGGGAGCCATGATACAGCTGAACCCCTGAATGAACCTTCTATAGAAGGATGCCAACCCATGGAAACTCCTGACCTCAGTTACTGTCTTGGGGGTGGGCCAATCCCTGATTGCCTTAACCTTTTCAGGGTCAACATCTACCCCATCCTTTGAGATGATGAAACCAAGGAAATGAACCTCAGGTTGCATGAAAGTGCACTTCTCTAGCTTACCATATAACTTATTCTCTCTGAGAACCTCACAAAGTAATTTCAGCTGTTGTAGGTGTTCCTTCTTGCTTGAACTGTAGACTAGAATGTCATCAAAGTATACCACAATGAATTTTCCCAAGTAAGGCCTTAATACTTCTGTCATGAGCCTCATGAAGGTGCTAGGGGCATTGGAAAGCCCAAAGGGCATCACTAGCCATTCATACAGCCCATGTTTGGTCTTGAATGCAGTCTTCCACTCATCCCCAGCTCTAATCCTTACTTGATGATACCCTTGTCTTAGATCAATCTTGGTGAACACTTGAGCCCTACTGAGTTCATCCAGAATGTCATTAAGTCTAGGTATAGGGAACCTATACTTAATGGTGATGTTGTTAATTGCTCTGCTGTCTATACACATTCTCCAAGTTCCATCCTTCTTAGGCACTAGTAATGCTGGTACATCACAGGGGCTAAGAGTCTCTCTGACATACCCCTTGCTAAGCAGCTCTCCCACCTGAGATTGCAGCTCTTGAGTTGCCCTGGGGTCACTTCTATAAGCTGGCTTGTTTGGAAGGACAGCCCCAGGCACCAGATCAATGTGGTGCTCAATTCCCCTTAGTGGGGGTAATCCACTAGGTAGTTCAGCAGGGAAAACATCCTCATAGATTTTCAGCAAGGCTTGTACTTCCTTAGGCACCTGATTAGACTCTCCCCCTACCTCCTTGGTGAGGAGGATATAGACTGGCCTAAGATCATTTAACTCTTGCTCCATTTCTGATTCACTTAACAGCAGAACTTCCTTAGCAGCTTCAGTTAAGAGTGGAGGGTTCCCTTTCAGGATAGGGGGTAAAGGAGCTAAGATGATTTTCTTCTTCCCAACCCTGAAAGAGTAAGTGTTGTCCCTTCCCTGATGGACAGCATCCCTATCAAACTCCCAAGGCCTCCCCAATAGAAGGTGACAAGCATCCATAGGCAATACATCACACAAGGCCTCATCAGCATATCCTTTACCAATAGAAAATGGAACAACACACTGCTGATCTACCTTCACTTCAGCCCCCTTGTTCAGCCACCTAAGCTTGTAAGGTTGAGGGTGGTCTTTGGTGGGGAATGTTAGTTTATCCACCAGTGTTTTAGAAGCTACATTGGTGCAACTACCTCCATCCACAATCAGATTACACACCCTCCCTTTTATGGTGCACCTAGTTCTAAAGATCTGGTGTCTTTGATCTTCTTCTAAGGGTTGGGGTTATGTGTGCATTACCCTCCATGACACTAGACTTAACCCAGCATTAGCCTCTATCAACTCCTTACTAGCCTCTATCTCAGGCTCTTCCATCTCATCATCACAGACCAACACCTCATCATCTCCCCAATGAATTACCTCTAGGGTGCTCAGAGCTCTTTTAGATGGACATTCTCTAGCAAACTGTCCATATCCTTGACATTGAAAACACTTTTTGAGAGGGGTAGTCTTCCTTTGGCCTGCCTCAACAGTCTTGCCTTTATCAGGGTTGAAAGGAGCCTTAGTAGGAGCCACAGGTTCTCCCATCTTGATTCCTACAAAAGGTTTGTAGGTAGGGGTTCTATCAGGTGTCTTAGAGGCACTGGCTTTCCCTTTCCCCAAGTTTTCTACTCTTAAGGACAAGTTGACAGCTTCCTCAAAAGAGTATATATTTTGTAGCCTGACTTTACTAGCTATCCTCTCATCCAAGCCTTCTAATAACCTTGCTATCTTTTGCTCAGACTTCTCAACAACCTCACATTAAAGTGTGAGTTGTTCAAAGTCCCTTAGATAAGACTCTACAGGTCTTTGGTCTTGCTTTAGGTGAGTAAGCTTAATGAACATGTCCTGAGTGTAGTCCCTAGAGACAAACTTAGCTCTCATTTTCTTTTTCAGTTTGAGCCATGACTTTACAGGTTCTTTCCCTTCCCTAACCCTCAAGGTTTTCATGTTTTCATACCATAGTGAGGCATAGCCTTTTAGTTGCATGATAGCAACTTTAAAAGCCTTTCTATCAGTGTATCCTTTAAACTCAAAGACTCTTTCTACAGACCTTAGCCAATCTAGGAAATCATCAGGGTTCATGCTACCTAGAAAGTCAGGGATCTCTACCTTTATGTCTTTGTCCTGGTGTCTGAGAAGACTTTGATCTGAGCCATCTGAGTCTGACATTTCAAACTGGTCTACAGGTTGTCTCCTCCTTCCTCCACCTTGTGGGAAAGGTGCTCCTCTTCCTCGACCTCTGCCTCCCCTTGTATCATTGTTCTGTTGGCCCTCAAGGAGTTCATTGACAGATCTAGAGACCTTCATTACAGTTCTGACAAGACCTTGAACTGTGTTTTCAAGACCTGTGATTCTCTCTTCACTCATGGTTGGATTTTGTATTTTTAATGTAGTTAGGTAGATGAACTCACAAACCAAAGCTCTGATAACCAAATTGCACTGAATTTATTAAGAAAGTAGACAATTCAAGACAATATAAGCTAAGGTTAAAGACACTCTCAATATGCTCTGTTTTACTTGACTAAATGCAAATGAAAACTGATAGAACCTTAACCAAAGCACAAAGCTAATGGTTGAGGGTTGAGACTCAATCCCAGCACGCAGCTAAGGACCCAGGCTCACTTCCAAGCACCCAGCAAAGGAAGGTGTTCTCAAGCACACAGCCAAGAGATGTTAAACAGAAACAAGGTTTCAGTTTTTGTGTTTACTTCAAATCTCCTTCATTTCATTAGGAGTGAGCCTTTTATAGGAAACTAGGTTACATCTCATACGTCCAACTACATCTAGGGCCAACATTGGCTTACATACAAGGACAAAATAACAGCTACATAACTGAAATAAAGTAAACTAAAACAAAAAAAACAGCTCTGATAGTGACATCTTCCTTGTTGCCTTGCTACTGCTTTTTATATGATACAGGGTGGACTTTTAGCTTGGTGTTTTGGACCAAACTGAAGTAGTGTTGATCCTTTAAGGTTGAGCATAAAGTCCCTTGAGTTTGCTTGGCCAAAAAAGGAAGGTTTGACAATGACAGCTGAACTGCTCCATGTAGAGGCTGTAACTGGACTGGTGAACTTGGGTTATGTTTTGAGAGGTGTTCCTGGCGTTTTCTGAGGAAGGTTCCCTGGACAAAAAGGTAGTAGACCCTCCCTACTACCATGCCCCATAGTTGGTTTGAAGTCCCTAGGCTTGGAAGTTGCCCTGAGACCCTCCCCAAGGCACTGCTGCTGGCTGAATTTCCTGAAGTTTTGTTGGCTTGTTTTGTGAGTCTGTTTTGTGTCTTGGTTGGTCCTGGCTCGTGTCATGGCTACCGCTGGCTCGTGTCATGGCTTGCTTGCTCGGTCCTGGACTATACAAAGCATTAAGATAGCTTTTGACATAGGGTAAGGTTGGTATTGAATCATGGTTGGACTGATCATAGGTTGTTTGGTCTTGTCTTTGAGCTTGGCATTGAACTCTTGTTGCACCAGTTTGTCTAATCGTGGAGCAATAGTCACAGAAGTTTTGGATATGAAGGTTGGGATCTTCTGTGGCATTGCCACCAAATTGATTTCTTTCTATTAGATTAATGAAGGCAAGTTTGATTTCGAATTTTTGAGCTGTAATTTGAGGTGTAGCGATACCCTTTGGAAGTGTATCAGCGGTGGGTTTAGAATGGTCGGAAAGTCGAACCATTTTTTCTTGTGTAGATGAAGATGGAATGTTGGTTGAAAGTTGATTGGTGTTTGGAAATGGAGATGAAAATGGATCTTCTTCTCCTTCAAGATTAGGTAAGATATTCGAGTATTTCTCACGAATACGATCTAAACTTGAAATATCAGAAGCTTTTGAAATTTCGTTGAATAGCTTTAATTTCCTGCGCAGAGTTCTTTCTAGTTCGGGGTCTAAAGGAATAGGGGTCCCTAGTCTAGAAGATCTGGGCATAAGATAGAAAAGCTAAGATGAAAAATCAAGAGAGGTCTAAAGAAATTTGAGTTCCTAAAGACTAGATAAAACTAATCGTGATTGAAATCACAAGAAAAGGAAGAATTAAACCGTGCTCCCCGGCAACGGCGCCAAAATTTGATCGTGCCTGTCGCAAGCCCGATACAAAGATAAATTGCCCAGACTATGCTAATAACAAATTAATGTAATTAGGGAAGTAGGGGTCGATCCTCAGGGAGATGGTATTTCCTATGGATTGTGAATCGTCTCACAATTGAGTTTTATCTAATGATTCTCTGGGTTTTGGATTTTGTGATGTCTAAACTAACGAAAGGCATAAATAAAAACAAACTGAAATGAAAATGATAAAGCAAATGATAAATTAACAATAATGAGAAGCATCTAGGGAATTAGGTTCACATATGTAGATTGACATATGGATGAAATTGGATTTAGGATATGCAAATAATTCATTGAGCGTTCGTAAGAATGGTGTGTTCATTACAATCATAGATCAGATGGTCTAGCAGGCTTTTTGTGCGATTTACTAGGTCTTAATCCACTATGTCATGCTTTGTCTATTCAAATCTCGTATATCTACTTTGGAAAAGAATTCCATACTAGTCAATGACTGTGATCAAGAATCGTCAACTATCGTTAAAGTCAAAACATGCATAGACACAATGTTTTAAAAGCACAATTTCTTTTATCCAATTATCATCTTTTAATCAATCTAACATGGCTACCCTACACCCTAGAAAGGTGACTACTCACTCATCATTATGTTTATGTCTACGATGATATTAACAATGAAAGTTAAGATAGGCATATTTAGTTGGTTTTGACAATAATTTAGACTCTCTATGTGGCAATAATAACGACGCTATATGACAATCTAAGAAATGAAACTATGATTATAACAACATAAAAACGAATCTAAGTGATATGAATAGGAAATAACAATCAAATGGAAAACAATAAAGAACAATAAACAAAGGATAAATTAGGAATACCTAGGTGACGATCAACGATGAAAGCGATAACAATAATAGAAATCCCTCGCATAAAAATACCGTACCTTAAATTACAACTCTTGTACCCAACAAAGTAGATACAAAGATTGAAATTCTTACTAAACTAATGTTTTGATATGAAATGGACAGAAATAAACTAAGAACAAAAGACAAAAGTAGAAGATAATCTAAACTAGAAAGACTAAAACTAAAGAGAAAACTAATAAGAAGATTGTATGAGATATAAGATTAGATTGTGTTGGATGGTTGTATTGTGTTGTGAGGCTAGAGCATCTATTTATAGTATTAGGGTTTCGTGGAGAAGAGGTCGGGCATTAAATACATAGGACAAATTTAGGAAGAAGGAGCCGCAATGCTTGGATCAGCACACATCCCCGATCGGGTACACACTTACCCGATCGGGTAAGTGGTCTTCTGGAAGCTCTTGACTAACGTTTCATCTTCCTTTGCTTTGACTTGACTTCCAAC
>JAIUZE010015331.1:0-55776 GCA_022085475.1 Heliosperma pusillum
TATGAGGCGATATGATATTTGATTATTATTGATATGCAAATAGTCACATGATAGGATGTTTTCCCGTGACGGTTTGATTGTATGATAAATGTCGTGTTGACTAAGTACCCATAGAGAATTATGAGTATATGTCGTCTTGACCATTCTAATTCTAAATGAGTATTTTGGACCATGACATTGATAGGCCGTACTATCTTTAACGAGCATATGAAGTTTACCGCTTGATAGCTTTTGTGTCTCGGCTTGGTGGGTTTATATCCAAGTCGGGGCATGGCTGCCTAATCCACTTTGGGAATGGAGCCAGCTTAAGTACTAGCCAACTTTGCTTAGGGGGTCGCCTAGTAGAGATTCTTGTGTACTTTTGGTCATGAGACGGGGAATGGAATAGCTGTTGTCGCTAGGTCTGATCAGTCTAGGACTAGGATGTTTTCCTACCTTCTGGTATAGCCTCGAGTTACAGAAGTCGTCTATTGACTGTGCTAAGAACTTATGCCTGTTTGTAGAAGTATTGGTCTTTCATGTTTGTATGATTCTATGAATCTTAGAAGGTGAGATGCAAGCCGGCTAAGGTTGATAGAGTTTGGATTACCGGTTGTTAACTGATTCACATGATTATGTGTTGATTAGGGTTTGAGTGTATCATGGCCATGTTAATGGTAACCTCTGAGCTAGCATACCAGCTTCCCTACCTCGTGTTATAGATTATTAACAGATTCACATGATAGATTTCATATGATAGGTTATATGTTAGTTATTTGTTCCATAACATGAAAAGCATATCGTATGTTAAGGTTTTGTATTTTTCATATACATTGCTTTTATGTTATTCATGTTTTATTAAACTCGACATTTCGTGGCTGGGAGAACTCGGAGTTACTCCCCACTGACTGTGGCTTCCGTGTTTATATTTAATGCGGTTGGCAGGTTTGTGATGCATACTTGGGTACATTGACGAGCTAGCGAGCGAAGTATTACCTTGGACCTATATTCGGTTCTTAGGATTGTATATATTATACACTCTTTTATTTCTGTATTTATACGGGGAATATGTCTCCCGTTTTAGATATTTCTTATGTATAATATTATTTCTTTTTGTTATGAACCTTGTTTGTTTAAGACACCTTTGTTATGATGAATATATTTACTAGTAGGTTCCGGTTTTAAAATTTACCGATTTTCACTAAAGTGAACCTATTAGAAACGTATTCTCATCTTTTATTTATTTAAATTAATTTTTATCTTTCCGCAAATTTGAGGGTGTCACACTCAGGACAAAACGTGTACCCGATTTGACATGCGATGAACATTTCGCATCCAAGACTCGATCAACTCAAAGGACGTCGAGTACCCCAAATTCGGCTAAACTACGCAAAAGAGGCGGAAAGAGCACAAGTATTACCTTCTGGCTAAACTACGCAGAAGACAAGGTCAAAGTGAACAAGCGAGTATGCTACATGAAATGACACCACTTTGCAAGGATACAACATTTGACGGTCGGATCGATCAACGCATTGCGTTCGCTTCCTAACAACATTGTCATATCCCCACTAAACAAATGCAACAAGCATCAAGGTTGTACCTCCATCGCTCCGACATCAAGTCTAACAAGTATAGAGGTGTAACCAGGAAATGAGAGTTCAAAACATCTAATAGACAAGACTCAATCCATTATTCAAGGCATAAACGACTAAAAAGGGGAAACATGCTAAAGTTGTCACTAAGTATATGAGATAAGCATGTGAAACATTAAATAGTCTAAACATGATTATTAATTGTCATTACATAGGTTTATAAGATAAACAAACCATACAAATCATTACATGTGAAGACAAGTGAAAGAAAACAAGAAAAAGAGTACAGGGGTCCCAGCCGGTCAGGGAGATCGGCGGCCAGGTACCCGGCTGGGTACCACACCAACACCGAACAACAACAACAACAACAACAAAGCAGGGGCTCCCAACCGGTTGGGGTGGCCGGCGGCCGGGTACCCGGTTGGGCGCTCCTTCACAATCCAAAATCATCTTTGAAAACAAAAGGGGGACTCCTAGCTGGCGAGGCGACGGCCGGCTACCCGGCTGGGGCACGCACATCAATAAAACCAACATTTCACATCATAGGACTCCCAGGCGGTCATGGGGGGAGGGGGGGCACCCGGCTGGGGTGCACAAAGCCGAAAAACACCATGAACCAACATCAAACTCAAATCCAATTTCACCCAAAACATTTTTACTTACAGTAATCATTACAAAACCACATTAAATGCAACATATGAGTATCAAATCATTACATTCCATCATTAAAACATCATGAGACAACATTTATGATACTAACACAAGTTTAACAAATGTTAAGGTGAAATTCAACAATATTAACATAAGTTCCCACAAGCAACGCATATGAGATAAATTCTAACATATAATTAAGTAGTAATCACATAATCATATGCTAGAATAACACAAAGAACTCAACTTCCATGTGAAAACCTATCTAAACACATAAAAACATAAGATGTGACACCGAGTAACCCATCTACGTTACCTCGATTAGCACTTGAAATCTTCAAGTCCCAAGCTAACCATCAACCCACACGAATCTCTTGACCCAAAATCTTCAAAATACATCTTTTTCTGACAAATAACGAGATAAGAACCCAAACCGAAATTTCTGGAAAATTGGTCGTAAAAGAAAGTTAAAAGTTTTGCTCTTTTATTAGCTAGAAAGAAGGAGGGCGGTGAGAGGATTCCGGAACACTAAACGGAATTAAATTCCGTAAAGGAACGAAAAAATTACGTCAGTCTTAAGATTAGATCTAGAAAAATGAGTTTTATAAAAAGTTGGAGGGAAGAGATATTTTATGGTATGAAAAGGAAGAGGAGAATGAGAGGAGAATGAGAGGAGAATGAGAGGAGAATATTGATATAAAAATCGTCAAGTTTCGTTGAGAGACGGAGAAATGACATCCGTCTTAAGTTTATGAAGTTATGAAGGTTTAACGGTGTTTTTGGTGTTGAGGAAGGAGAAGAAAGTTGCTGAAAATATGAGGAAGGAGAAGGTTTTGTTGCGTTTGTTTTGAGAAGATGAATAATAGAAGACCCAAATCTCATGTTGGGTTTACCAACCTGGATTTTCGCGTAAAGTTCGATTATGAACTCATAACGGACTAAAAATGCGACGGTTTCTACCCAACTAAACTCAATTCTATTTAACATTAATTTAAAGCCACGAAATCATAAACGGAATTACTTTTTCACATACGAACTTTACTCTTTCACATACATTTTTTCATAAACTTTCCATATTTTACCCTTATCCTAAAACACAATCTCTCTTTCTTTTCCTGAACTTAATAAAATAAACTGGTTTTAGTATTAGTAGTAAGCAAACTTGTTTATTTTGTAAATTAGCAAAATACGGCACTAACGTCTCTATAAAATATGTTATTTCCTATCACCTTGTAATTTTTTCCGCTGTATAATAATAAAATGGTATTGTTTGTACACCCCTTTGTATTTTTATTGCTTTAAGAAACTTTGAGGGGAAAAATCGGGGTGTTACACTCTCCCACCTAATATTTCAGCAAACTCTCTCTCTCCATCTTTAACCTAAACCTCCATTAAACCACCTTTCTTAAAAGCATGAAACCTTCACGACTCATCTAATTCTTAACCAAATTCCTTGGTTTTTGTACCAATCTTCTCCTTTCTTCATCCTCTATCATTCTAAGTAAGAAAGTTACCATCTTTCTCATTCTTTCAAAAGATCAATCTTTCTATTAGATGAGGATTTCTCATCTTTTTGTATTGTCTTTAGGTGGTGACTTGGAGGATCCGGACAAGGATTGTTTTCTAATTGGAGAAGACTTAGAAGTGTAGTTGAGCTAATAAGGTAACATAGACGGGTTACTCGACATCACTTTGATTGTTCTTTTATATGTTCTAGAATAGGATATCATGTTAAAGATAGGACCTTTGTTTGTTCTTATCTTAAAATTACGACTCTTAGATGTTGAATGGTTGATCTATGGTTCATTTGTTATATATTGTTGAATATTGGTATTACGTTGCTAATCTATTCTCTTTGAATTCAATTACATGTTTAAAGTCAATACGATTTGCTAGGTTATCATCCTTGATGTTGGATTTTGTTGAATTGTGACTCACGTGATGTTTGGAATGTCGTTATATAACATAATTGAGTCGATAACACCATTTGTTTGAGTTTTATATGCCTTAGAATGCTTTTTGTGCTGATTTGTGGTTTACTCGACTCAGTAGAGGTCACTCGATTGAGTCCCAAGGGTCACTCAACCGGGTGCCCTCGAGAAGGCCATTTTGTGAACGTTCCTATATGCTTTTACTCGACCGAGTGCCATGGTCACTCGATCGAGTGGAGGTCACTCGACTGAGTGCTTATGTTTGACCAACCCATTGACTTATTGCTCGACTTAGTACTCAATGTACTCGACCAAGTAAGTCACTCGACCGAGTACCAAAACTACTCGACCGAGTTCCCCCTTAGATACCTATCTCTGTTTGTTTTCACTCGACCGAGTACCCATCGTAATAGACCGTGTAAGTGCCTACTCAGTTGAGTACATGAGTTACTCGACCGAGTAACTGAGAGCTGTAGCCTTTGTTGATTCATACCTTTCTTAATGATATGCTTGATGTTGTATCTCGAATGTATGTCATGTATTTCCCCTTTGTACCCATGTACTTGTTGGACTTGATGTTGAAGCGATATGGGTACATTCTCATGTGCTTATTGCATAAGTTATAATATGGTGACGTTGTTGGGAGGCGAACGCATAACGTTGATCGACCCGACCGTCAAATGTTGTATTAATGCAAGGTGGTGTCATTGTGCTTAGTGTATGTGTTTGACTTTCTTTGACATCTATTATGTTCCCATTCTGCCGGATTTGGTATGCTCATTCTCTTTCCGCCTCTTCCGTTTGTCGTTCTGCCGTATTTGAGGTACTCGGCTTCTGTTATGTCGTCCGAGTTTTGGATGTGGCAGGCCTAACCACTTCTCAAATCAAGAAATGCCTTGTCCCGAGAGTCTGACCAGGTTTATGCTAAGACCTCATTATTATCGTAGTCCTACCGGGAGGATTTGAGTCTACAGTTGTCTTGTCATACATAATGGCGATGCGTTTTACATTTCATTTACCGTGAGAGTATGTTTGATTCATATGTTGAATGAATATGATGATATGATGGTTGTATATGATTTGGAAGTATGTTTGGATTATTGAGTGACTTGTATCGTATTGATTGTCCCGTCTCCAACCTATTTGATTATATGGTTGCTAATGGTGAGGTGCAAGCCATCTAGTACCTATATGGTTGCCAGGGTGTGTCTTACCTAGTTTCGAGTCTATCATCGTTATATCTCTAGTAGTTCTAACATGCTCATGTGTCATTGTTTAATATCTCATATTTGTTTTATCATGTTATGTATATGTTTAATGCATGCTCTCATGTTCTAATTGCTTTTGTTTTCTTGTGATGTGGTTGAAAGAACCCCAAGTTACTCCCCACTGGTTGTGACATTCATGCTTAATGGATGAAGAGGTTAAAGTCGGTGTTTATTGGGTTGGAAACTTGTGTGAGCTAGCGAGGGTCGTCGATTCCCTTATCATTTAGACTTTTTTTTTTGGACTATCGTTTTGAGGGACTTTGTTCCCCTTGTAGTACTTTTTACTCTATCGTACTTGTGTTTGATACTTCGCGTGGTTTGTATTAAAACTTTTAAAAACCACTCTATTTTACACTTGTTTTGTGTGTGTTTATTTTCCGCTATCACGGGGGTATCAAATTACACTCACATTATCAATTAGAATTTTGCCAATCAATCATAATAATTAACCTGTCAATCCAAATACTTCTTAGATTGCGTTAATCAGAGTAATCCTTAACAATTAGATTTTGGCAACGTTAAAACAATGATCCAAAATTATATTTATCAATTTAGAATGGAAAAAAATCACCAATCAATAAAAATACAAGAGAAAGAAAACATACCATTCAAATATCTTTAAATTAGTTCCGTTATTTTCCATTGACGTGAAAAGAGTAGATGGAGATTGGGGAGATGGGACAATGAAAAATATAAAGGTAATAGAGAAATAGAAGATAAACGTTTACAATGTAGAAGAGGTAGGAAAAGAAATAATAAAACAAGATAGATAAAAGTATGATAATTAAGATATCTTGATATCCTAACAGTCAATTAAATCTGGATAATGGCAAAAATTCTTCTTATCATGTGCATTATTGACTACTCCGTCTGTCCCAATGAATAGTTTACATTTACTTTCTTTTGTGATGGGGAAAATAAAGTAAGTGTAAACTATTAACTGAGACAAATGGAGTTTTAAAGTCTCCCCTAACGGCTGGGTTCAGATGCCGTTGACTTACTCAAGCAGATCCATAAAATCCCGGTATCTCAGGATGCTGGGGCTCGGGTCGCCGCTTATATATTTACTAGACTTAACTTTGCTGTTGCTAAGGGGGTGGGGGCCCAGATTGTCTCTGGGCTTCCTACCAATTTCATGTAAATTTTTAATTTTCTATCAATGAAAGCTGCTCGCATCCATTTAAAAAAAAATACGACTCGATTAAAAGATACAACGAGCTAAACTAAGTAACGAAGCCACTTCCATGAGGCATTGTCGAATACTCACCTGTACTTCTTTCATGATTGTGTAGGAAGAAATGTGAATAAAAATTACGAGATGAGGCTTGTCATAAAGCCGACAAGTTTGACCAGATCCGAACCCCACCCGACCCGAGATGATCCGTAACCCGAATTGACCTAACACATACTTTGATCCGTCCCGACAGCTCATCCGACCCGAAGCTAACCGAAATTGACCCGAAAGCTAACCCTAAATTAAAGTTGACCGATCCGAAAGATAAATCCGACATTAACTAGAAATATAACCCCGAAATAAACCAAAAGCCAAGGCGCTAGAGACGAAAATAAATCAACATTATGAACGATTTTTATAAAGTATTTAAAATTAAATAACCCTAAAACTTCGATAAATAATGATCAACTCAAAGTGGTACAATAATCGAAAAATTGATCAAATAATAAATTGATGCGCCAAATCCGACCAAAACCATACAAAGTATTATAATTATCTTACCTCGATAATGACCTGACCTATTAGTGTGCCTAATATTTACCGGACCTGACCGAACCTAAACCCGACTTAAACGCAACCTGGCCCACATATTTATCTAAATGACCTGAATCTGAGCTAGGAATCACCCGACTAAACCAATTCATAAGCGACCAGATCGATCAAACCGGACATGATCGTAACCTAACAGACCGGACCGGACCCGACCCATCCCGACTCGATTGCCACCTCTCCTATAGTCCTATCTCACAAGAGTCCCAAGTCTCCTCTTTGCTTTCCTAAAAACTTCAACGTTTCATTAGCACAGCAAAATCTAGAAAGCAACTACTACAACTCCAAAAAGAGTATACAACAAATAAATTAAGTACCAAATAAAAAAAAAAACCTCCGAACCTCTCCGCCACCCTAAATCCCCGCTCTTGTATCTCCCTTCCTTCCACCGCCGCCATATTCACTCTTTCACTCTCCTTTCTTCTCTCTCATCGCCTCCTCCATCACCGTACAAATCCCCCTTTTATTTCTAGGGTTTCCGATTTCCCTAGGGTTTCTATTTATTATTCTTAATCATATTAATTTATTAAAGTATATAGCATATAGAATTAGTATATCAATCGTATCATAGTTGAGCGAACTGGATTCCTTTCCAACAATCTCTATGCGTCGCTTTTGCACTGGCTTCGTTGATTAATCAATCATCAATCAATTATTATTCAAGAAAATTAATCCAAGACGAAGAATCAAAAACAAGTTTCGATTTGTTACAATTGGTTTTGTTGTTGGGACATTTGGATGGCATTGGGTGATTTAGTGGCGACTAGGTTTTCGCACTCGACGGTCGTCGTGTCCAACCACTTGGATGATTATTTGACCACCAGGAGTGTTAACGATGACGATGATAATGCTATCAATGCCGAGTTTCGAAACCGTCTTGCCCTTTCTACCTCCGATGATACCGCCACTAACTCCAATGCCAATACCATCACTACCATCGTCACCCCCGATAATAATACTACTAATACTAGTAATAATAATAACAATAATAATACGTATGGGTATGCGGCCACTACTATGGTTTATCTGCCTCAGACAATTGTGCTTAGCGAGCTTCGACACGAGGCGTTTGAGGTTTCTATCCCTACTGGTCCTGCTGAGAATGGTTTGGTTTCCAAGTGGCGCCCCAGGGAGCGTGTAAGATTCATATTTCATTCTTTATTTTACCGCTTTTTATTATTATTTCATTTAATGGCTTGATTGCCACTCATTTATCATCTTCGTTTCATCAATATTCGACCGGAGTTTAGGGGATTGATGATAACGGTGTGGAACTGTCTGTAACTGTGAACATTGTGAATATAGTTTCAGTGAGCGCGTTTTCTGACCTTGGAGTCCCTGCCCAAGATAGGAGGAGATATAATTGAACTTTATGATTATTGTCATGTTGACCTACACGTAGCGTAAAAGAACTTCGATAAAGAGCAATTTAATGTAGCGGAGGATAATAGAATTCGAATTACAAGCCAGGATACTGAATTCCGTAGTAGGAAGGTTATTGGTTTATGTTGTGGTTTTATGGCTTCCGGCAGGATCAACTTTTTTGTACGGGCTCGTAATTCTTCCTTGTAGATAGCGTGTCAGATTATTGCCACTCTCTAGTATTCCCATTTATTGGTGTGAGATTTTTTTCTCGACAGCTGTTTGTTTTGTGATTTGAATCAATTATATGCATATCTGCTGGCTTTTAATTGATGTTGGGTAGGTCACTTCTTTTCTTGTTTTCTAACGGTTGTACACTTGTACCTCTCGTATCATAAATTTAGATTACCTTCAATTTTTCTTGTCATGGTTATGTTCGACGCTATTGTTAGAGCATTCCCGGTATGGTGTATTCATTTTCAATTAAAATATGTTTGTGCAGATGAAAACAGGAATGGTGGCTCTTGTGTTATGTTTAAATATTAGCTGTGATCCACCCGATGTTATTAAGATATCCCCTTGTGCTAGGCTGGAAAGTTGGATAGGTATGTTTTACCTACGGCTGTTTTCGTTCGTTGAAGAAACCATACTATATTTACCATTGTTGATAGATTACAAGATATTCTGGATGACTGTTTCATTCCCCGTGTGAAAGTTCCCGTTTTGTTTATCTCTTATTTTTATTGTGCTTGACATGACTGTTTGAGTATCTCATGCTGCAATCGTGCAGGAATGTGGGGTTATTTAATGCGATTCTTTACAAATGATTTCAACATATTCTTCATTGAGTACCCATTCATTTTCTTATTACCATTTAAAATCTTATTCTTTTGCAACACATTCTTTAGCTCACATGGACATCTTCCAAAATGTTCAGCATTTTATACATTTATGGTGCGTTGGGTATCAAGCAAGGTTACATGGTTTGTGGTTCGATTTGGTTTGAATTAGAGTTCGTAGTTCGGGGTTTGCATAGTGAATTGGGTTCGAGTGTAAATAAATAATCTGATATCTAAGTCTTTCTTTTAAAGGGGTGGTGTGAATTTTAAATAGACAATGTAGGGTCACTACTCTTATACTACTGTTAGCAGGAATTTGCAAATATACTCGTTTACTGATGGCTTATCATCCGGGGAAAACGGGTGTTCGATCTTTTTAAAGTTTCTCCCAATAGATAAACAGTTCTTCCTACTGTTATACTAATTATATATGAAAAGCATGCATGAAAATACTCCAAACTTTAATATAACTCACAATATAGGGTCACTACTGTTATACTACACCCCTACTAATCATGCATGAAAAGCATGTCTAGGCATAGCCAATTGCCAACCTCCCTCAATAGTTCTATGCGATTAAATGAAGGATTATATAATAAAAAGAGAAAATTGTTGATTACAGCCTTATAAAAATCACTTTTTGAAACTTACAGCCTTAAATAATTTTATTTGAAAATTACACCCAATTAATTACTTTCCTTTTAAAATTGCTTCAGAATGAGGATTCCAGTGATTTTTTAAAAAACCCGACCGAAATACCCTTTTTTTTTTTTTTTTTTTTTTTTTTTTTTTTTTTTCTACAGCCTCTTTACCCCAGATTTCTTACCTTCTTACCTCTCTCACAAAATTTAACCCTAAAACTCTGATTTATCCATCTTTCTAAAAATATTCCCAAATTTCTGTAGAAATCTCGTCGCCATAGTTAGTTAGGGCTCAGATTATGAGTGGCAAAGCGGTGCAATAATCAAACGGTTTTTATCGAAGAGTAAGTATTCATGCACCCAAAGTTTAATGAGTTTTATCTTACCTAAATTGATAAACCTTAATATTATCAATTTGGGGAAAAAGAGTTCACAAATAATAATGATAAAATTAAAAACCTTTAAACTATACTTTTAATATATGATTGAAATGCGACTTCTAATGGCAAAAATACAGCAGAACTCTAAGAGCTAAAAGAGAGCATAGGTCGGGGGAGATGTTGAAGGAAGAGAGACATAAGAAAGATTGTGAATTGATGATTGGGTTTGAGAGTTTTTTTATGTGTATCATTTAAACATAAGAGTATAGAAATGAAGGAAATCAGGAATTGTTTAAAGGTAAGGGCAAATCTGTCCTAAAAGATGAACTGAAATGACCAAAATTAAAAATTGCATGAAGTTTCTATCGGAGTATATGTTTTGGGCGTAATTTATCAGCAAAAGTGATTAATTGGGTGTAATTTTCAAAAAAAATTATATAAGGCTGTAAGTTTCAAAAAGTGGTTTTTATAAGGTTGTAATCAACAATTTTCTCTAATAAAAATAAAAGTACTTTAAACTATAGGGGGTCTTCTCAAAATACTCCAAACTCCAATTTAACTCGGAATAAACCATACAATAACCCTCCTCTTATATTACACTAGGGCCGTTTTTAACCTGTAAAAGTATGTCAAAAATCCACGTCGGTCCCATCACCACCACTACATCACCTACTCTAACACTACCACCATTTCCTTCTTCTCCATTCACAAGCATAACAATCACATACAACATCTACACTGACACCACCACCCCGCTGCCACCAAACCAGCTACACACCACCACCATCACTACACCCTTGCTTAACCGACCACGTCCTTGCCTCCTAACACAACCCATGACAACGCTTAAGCACTCCCTCCATTTAACACACATTTCTCCTTCCTACAACCTTAACCCGCCTCCCCTCTAACAGCAGCCACCACCACGTCCCAAACCCGACCTCAGTCACGACCTATTAGCCACCAGAAACTACCAAACAGCCCCTCTCGAGCCTGTCCACCAGCCTATAACCACCTCCGTCACCACCTACTTCAGACCTGCAACACAGCCCCCACACGCCTGGCTTGAACTCGCCTCTGACCAGCAGCATTCAACCACTTCAATCTGCCTAAAATCAGCCACAAATAACCCCTTTGACAGCTCTAAATCCACGCCCGAACAACTGATTCAGGCTCGCTGGTACAACTCACGACACAGGCAACAAGCAATGTAAACCTGAGACCCCAAATCAATTTTAGGTGAATGTTAATCTGGGATTTAAGGAGTCATGAAAGGTGGTCATCCGTGAGTGGGGGGAGAGGGGAGGTGTGAGTGGTCCGTAATTAAATAGGGCATTGGTGGTTGTGGTTGTAGTGGATGGTGGCAGTTGTGGTGGGGTGATGATTTAATGGATAAGGGGTGGTTGGGTAATGGGTAGGTTTGTAAGGAGAGGAAAGGGGGAGTGACTTGCTAAAGAGGTGGCCGGTCATCCCCTTGTAGTATGAGAAGAGACGTCAGTTGTATGTTTTTTTGTGAGTTAAATTGAAGTTTAGAGTTTCATGAGAAGACAACCAATAGTTTGTAGTATATTTTTTAAATAATCCTTAAAAGAATTAGTATTCTCATGGAAAAAACGTATAAACAAAGATCTTTGAGGTATGTTAAGACTCAAGGACTCGAGCAAATGGGCATCATGCTGAACCAACATGCTTTCGGAACAATGGCATAACTCATAAGTTGTAGCAATATCTTCCACCGCTAGAGTCAGCTCCTTCGAAATTAGATTATGAACCACGGAGGTGTCATTCATGTACAGAAAGGCAAGGCATAAAACTACATCCCATCTGTTTTCGTGCAGCGTCCTGAAAGATTCAGGAATGTAATAACTAATCTTATGTACTGTGGGTTGCGTGAGTGAGGGACTGAGAAATTGGGCATACGGGTTTTAACTGGGGCCAGTTTTTCACAGTATGTGAGATTTTATTTTTATTTTATCTTTTTATTGTGGTCCAGTAGTGGTTTAGAATCAGCTGGTCTGAATGTCAACTCTGTCATCTGTTGTGCATTGGCCTGGTGGGAATTTAAAATTTGGTTGGATTAAAAAAAATATTTTATTGTAGTGGCGAGAGTTCTTATTCTGGGTGGTGCATGTGGTATTGGAGGGGTGCAAAAAATTAAGTAGTGGCTTTGGAGGTGATGGGTTGTTATAAAGAAGGATAAAATTTATGATGATTGTTAGGATTAGTAGAGGATTGCTATATCTCATTGAAGAAAGAGGGTAAAGGAAAGGAGTAGGTGTTTTGGGGCTCTTTGAGTTTGGGATTATCAGTTGTTGGTATTGTGCCACACACCTTTACGTTATCATTGACGTTTGATTGATTTTTTGATGAGCGAACTGTCTTTTATTCCACCGTTTTGTGGATATTTTGGTACAATATAATCACCTAATAAGTTATGTTTGAAGCTAGTTTGGTACCAAATCATCTTAACCAGCCAATTGATTTGAAAAACTTGTCCAATATATGGATACCTTCACTTTATAAATTAGAAAATGATATCATTTCCTCATGGAGTCTAAGCAGAAACCTCCAACGTGGTAAAAATGTCAAATAAAATTTCTGGTTCAGGTAAATTGATACCAAAATGGATGCAAACATAAATTAAGTAGTTACTGTGTTAGGTAGTTATTGCCAAAAATTTGATTGTAATTGGTAGTTTGATGCAATTTTTCCTTGTTTTGTGGTAATCATCGTGTACGACTGTACTGAAAAAGTTTTCTTTTCTAAATTAGGCAATAATCTTCTTGTTTATGACATGATTTATCACTACTCTTTACATGGTTGTGAATGACTCGGTGTTTATGATATGTGGTTTGTTAATAAGTTTGGCAATGATTTTCTCATTTACGTCATAAATTTTTTTTATAGTAAGAAAGTAGTATTCATTTAAGGACACCAAGGGGTAACTAGAACGTACATATACAGAAAATGTAAGAAAAGTCCAGTTTTTGTTTAAGTGGATAACATGACACCAACAAGAGAAAACATTAAAAAGTGTAGTTTGAAATCTCAACGCGTGGAAGCAGTATCCTTAAATCTCCTTACTTCATAAGCGAGGACTATTCTTCCCAGATTCAAGCGACTCATGGCTATAAATAATTTCTTTTTTTATAGTGAAATTTTAACGCCTTTTTCAGAATTTTATTTGATTGCCTTTTCTCTGAATTTAATGGGGGACGGATCCTATTTAATAGAAGCTTGAATGCCTTGAATATTCAAAGATGATATGATATTCCGTTGAATGATACTGTTTAGACCTTTCGTGTCATGGTAATATTCTGACAAAAAACCAACCTATCATGATTAAATGACGCCAAGGGGTGATGTTTATGTACAAAAAGGCCACTAAGGGCGTGATGCCTACGAGAATTTAAAGCAAGATAAGTAAGCTCTCAAGCTATCTTGACTAACTTGTCTAAGAAGAAAATAGAGTTAAGCTCGAATGAAAATGAAACACTTGTATCCAAGCATTGCAAGTAAACCGTAACCTCAAAAGAGGAGTTGGAACTGCAAAGGCGTAGAAGCAATGTCATCAAGAATACGATGGAGTTGATATTCTTACAACTTACTGAAACTCTTTGAGATCGAAAACTAAGCCTGTTAAATTTTACACATGTTTGGATGTTAGAACACATTCGTCTTTTGCATACAATGATTCTCATATCAGGAATGATAAATTTAGAACAGAATGTTCTTTATATGAATTTGAATCCACTGTCCCATTGTTATTTCCTTAATATGGTGAAGAGGTGGCTGTTTGTTTTAATCTATGTAAGTTTGGATATTGACATATGGTTTCTCATATTGCATTCATTTGAGTACTCTGGTTGACCTATCATATCTTATCTTTGACACGAGGCTCATGTTTTTATTTTTGTTTTTATGGCATTATTCACCTCTTGTACTGATGGGGCGAGATTTGCGAGATATGTGTTTTTCAAGACAGTGAGCTTTGTTGATCATTCTTGTTAAATCAATAGTTCTGTTATTCATTTTCTCGTCTGCTCCATGGTGTTAGATCCGTTTGCAATGGCACCTCAAAAGGCATTGGAGGCTATTGGAAAGGCCCTGAGTGCGCAATATGAGAGATGGCAGCCGAAGGTTACAACTCTTATCGCCTTTTGTTATTCATGAATGTTTCTGTCTGTTTCTCTCTGATTCTAAGCATTTTCATTGTCCATTTTTTTATCTAGCTATCCATCATTACCTCCTCTTGAATTCTATCTCAGGCAAGGTATAAGCATACTCTTGATCCGACTGTAGAAGAAGTGAAGAAGCTTTGCAATGCGTCCCGCAGATTTGCAAAGACGGAAAGAGTTTTGTTTCACTATAACGGTCATGGTGTTCCTAAACCCACGACAAATGGTGAAATTTGGCTCTTCAATAGGGTAACCTGTCTATTTAATGGCTTTCTTTTCTTAATATTCTACCTCTAACGGGCACTTATATGCTTCGGTATGAGCTCTTGCAGAGTTATACACAATATATTCCCTTGCCAATCACAGAGTTAGATTCTTGGTTAAAATCACCTTCAATATATGTTTTCGACTGTTCCGCTGCTGGTAATATTGTCAATGCATTCATCGAGGTAGATTCCTTTTCCCTTTTTCTTAATGGCCACTTTCTACCTTGAAATGATAAAATGTTATTGGATGAGAATGCAGTTATAGTTCATTTAAATTAGCATTGTTATGCTATTATATTGTTAAGTCGGCCTTTCTCTATACAGCTTATTGATGCTTCTGCTTCCGCCGGCACGGTAAAGGATTGCATTTTGCTTGCAGCTTGTGAGGCTCACGAAACACTTCCCCAGAGTGCTGAGTTTCCGGCTGATGTCTTCACTTCTTGCCTCACAACCCCTATCCAGATGGCCTTGAGATGGTAATAATAACTCCAGCTAATATGTTTTGCTTAGAATTGACCCTGCCAATGCCTTTTCTCTATTATGAATGACTGGTTAACATATAGCCTGTCTACTTTTAGGATCTTCTTTGCTTAGAACATTGACTAATCCAATGCCAATGATGCCCGATCTGTGCAAAAGAGTTCTAATGGTTTCGTGCAAAACAATTAGCAACTATAAATTTATAGGTGCAAATTTGTTATAGTGATAGCATAATCATCATTGCCAGAGGTCAATCATGTTATCATTTACTGGAATTGATTTGCATGAGTCACTCGATTTTGCACTGGAAGGGGTTAATTAACATACATGGAGAAGTAATGTGTTTTGGTATACACACTATAACTAACTACAAGGTTTATTTTTCTTAAATTTGTATCCCATTTAACATGGCTTATCTTAACTGAAAAAATTGAGTTTGCTTTGTAAAAACTACACCAGTAGATGTTTTGTCTGGTCACCGAACGTTGTGGTGCTGCTTTGCACAAATTTGGGTGTTCCTAATTAGTTTCCCGTGCTTTCCTTTAAATTATGCTGACGGAGCCATTAGGCCTGTCAGTTGGTAGAAACTATGAATACGTGTGAGTGACGACTGATGAGTATACCTGTCACACCTGACTCTGCAGACTCTACTCGGCTTTCAGTTTTAGGGTTTTGACTCCAAAATAGAATCTGTGCTTTCTGGATCTAGCCTATACTTGTTTGTTGTTTTTATCCATGAAATTAACTTACATGTGGCCTATCTTCCAGCAATCATTTAATCTACCTTTTAATCACAGATATCCCATTCCATATTGTTTTCTCAAATCTGACTTCTTAGGGTGTTGTACAGCAAAAGATTCAATTGTCGAATACTTGACTCTTATATTTTTTTGGCCCCATAGATTTTATATTACTTGTGGTCCATGTATATTGTCCCATTTGACTACAGTGGTCAGATGACTCAGATCTCAACACTGGCCATTCATCAAATGTATTTAGCAATACAATGTAAAATTTGCCACTTAATTTATTAAAAAAATTTATTTTTATACTAAAATTTTAATTCTCCTAGCAAATTCGAATCGTAAGAAAATGTTAGTCCAAGTTGACATCAGCTGACCAAGAAAGTCAAACTGTGACGGCATAAATGGGATGGAGGGAGTACGAGTTAAAGTGTATGCATCATCTTCTTGATAGCCTGTCCCTTTATGGTGATTGATTTGGTCATAAAAGAATTTATTGATCATTATATTTTTATGAGACATTGGCTTAAGCCTCATGTAGTATCCTTTTTTTTTTTTATCTTGAATTTTACTCAAATGATGTTTAAGTTCTTTAAGTTTGTAATATTCCCTAGTGGAATAATGTTCCTTTGACAATTTCGTGGTGTATATACAAGGAAATGGATTTACTCATATTGAAGGCAAAAGAGTGTTCGTGTGAGGAATTCTAGTATTCCTTTTGTGATTGATATGTGAACTGAGTCTAGCGGGTTTTCCAAAGCAACATATGTTGTTGCTTTATCTTGTAGATAAAATTATGCGTGATATTTAAGAGCATGATGTTCTTGTTTCTGCATTCTTTTGTATGTGCATCTCTGCCGTAGATAAATGTGTGTAACCCCCTTGGCGTTGGTTCTACTCCTCTATCATTCTGAGAAGATATTTTTTTGCTTGCAAGTCCTCTAGGCACTTACAACAGTTTCATTTGCTCATCAGGTTGAATCACTGGTGATTGCTCCCATTCTTTTAATCTGGTTTTGTTTATCAGGTTTTGCAAGCGCTCATTGCTTAGAGATTCTTTTGATATTTCACTCATAGACAGAATTCCTGGACGTCCAAATGATCGCAAAACTCTTCTGGGTGAACTGAATTGGATTTTTACTGCAGTCACAGATACAATTGCTTGGAATGTTCTCCCCCATGGTAAAATAAAATTTTTAAAGCTGCTTTCTATTGTGTAATTTTTCCTTCTTATTGGGCTTGTTTTTAGTCATTGTTTTGTCTTACAGATCTTTTTCAGAGGTTGTTTAGACAAGACTTACTTGTTGCGAGCCTTTTCCGCAATTTTCTGCTGGCAGAGAGAATCATGCGTTCAGCCAACTGCTCTCCAATTTCATACCCAATGTTTCCGCCAACTCATCAGCATCATATGTGGTATGTGTGAAAATTATGAGGGAACATTCAGCATCATTTCATACACGCGCTTTACCATGCTGAATGAATGAGCTAGTTCTAGATACCTTTATGTACTTATCTTACGCTTCTTAAGCTTTATCTAAACAGTGAAAATGGAAGGAACAGTTCATTTCAGATTTAGGCGATATTTACCTGCACCGTTGTTAAAGGATTCTTGTTGTTTTGCTTAGGGATGCATGGGACATGGCTGCCGAAATTTGCCTTTCTCAGCTTCCATCACTAATCCATGACGAAACTATAGAGTTTCAGGTGTGTGGTTGTATTAGAACATACTTTTTATTTGTTATTTACTCTTATTCAGTAGAGAGTGTACATTTGCTTTTGGATCGTTTTTTTATGTAGGTAGTATTTATCTAAGTAAATTACCTATTTGTCCTTGCCTTTCTCTGACCTGCCTCTCATAAAAAAAACCCTTAGTTCACCAAATCACCATCCTCCACCACCACCACATTCTAGAACACTCCCACCCTATCGGATAAAGCACTCCCAATCACGAAACCTCGCCGGAAAAGACCCCTCTGCTTTTGCCTTCACGATTTTTAGGAGGATTCGGGGGTGGAGGTTGATTGTCCAAGGGGTAGGGGTTTGTTTTGAGGGAGGGGGAAGGTGTTTCGTTGGGTGAGGAGCTGATTTGGGGGGTTGGGGTTTTATTTCGGCAAGTTACTGATGGGAGTAGTGCTGTTGAGTTAGGGTGGTGGTTAGGGTGGTTGTTGGGGGCGGGGGAAGGGTGCGTTGAGGGGTGGGGGGTTGATTTCCGACAGGTTGATAGTTCACTGAGTACTTCTGGTCTCCGGTGGGTGGGGTTGCAGACGGTGGATTTCCGGTGGGTACCCACGTTATGGGAGCGGGCGGTGGTTGAATTGATTTGTGGTGGGAGGTTAGGGCATTGGTGGATGAGGGATGGTGTGATTAGGGTATGATAGTAATTGAATTTCTATAAAAGTTTCCTCAAAAGGAATGTGTAGACAATCTATTGAATAGATAGTACTTCTTTCTCAGGACTGAGTTTTTGTTTCCTTTATCAGCCTAGCCCGTTCTTCACAGAGCAGCTTACAGCATTTGAAGTATGGCTTGACCATGGATCTGAACAAAAAAAACCACCTGAGCAGTTGCCCATTGTTCTTCAGGTAGAGGATTTTGTTTATTACCTGCAGTTTTCTATTTACCCCTTCTTTTGAGCGTTGATTAGCATATTTCTTGCCCTGAAATGATGTCGCGTTATGGTCCTCACGTATGCTGCCATTTGTAAAAAAAATGACAAATGTTGTAGCATAGGCAACTCAGCCATCTCCCGGCATTGGACAAAAGTCTGGTAATATAATATATAGGCTCCGCGTGGGAGTAAGATGATCTTTGCGTACTCCTAGGAGTGAGAAGTTCTTTAGTCACTCTAAAGATATACCATAGCCTTAGTTTAAACTGTACAGCGGAATGAAATTAGGCCTGTTTGGACAACTCATGATGTTGTTGATTGTGTAGTGTTACTTTGTTTGTGTATATTACTATATTAAAACAGTTTGTAGGTAAAAGTTCTTTTTGTTTAAATGTTGGAGAATCATACATATGATTTCCACTACAGTTTCTAGATATTCTATTGTGCAGAGAATGCATCTACTTTATTCTGGTGCCATGCACTCCATGTCTCCATCTCCGTTAGTTTCAATGTCCTTTCTTTAGTCGTCTCCATATGTATCCTTGTGGAGTTTTAACGTTTTGTGGGTCCTCCTTGTGACTGAGGAATTTTCACATCTCTGTTATGCTTGTTTCGATAAGGATAAAACTCATGTATAAGTGATAGTTAAGGCAAAGTTGGCGTTTCATCTGCTAAAGTGAACTGTTTTTAGATAGGCAATAAACAGCTACCACTTTTCACTACTCAGTAAACGATCATGCATTGAGATTCTATATGGTTTGGGTCTAGATTAGAACAAGGTTTGAATGTGGCTATTTCTAAGTTGGCTTCAGTTTAATCATGTTTGGGTCAGATCAAACCATCTCAATTGAGTCATATTGGGGTCTGCTAAAAAAATGTTTGTTTAGGAAAGTGACTATTTATTTTGCCGAACTTTTTTTCATTAGCATTCAGTCTTGGTTAATGTTGGACAGCAATGTAATTGCGTTACCTTGTTTTGGATGCTGTTGTTTGGGTCGAGTCATTTGAGTCAGTGGTCACATAATGTCTACGTTGCCAGTTTCATACACCCCTTGAATTAGTTGTGTGGGGGAGGTCCAAGTGTACGCTGCTTTTTAGGAGGAAGGTCCAAGTGTACGCTGCTTTTTAGGAGGAAGGTCCAAGTGTACATTTGAGTCACTGCATTTGATATTCAAGGCCGATTATGTGACAACTTTGGTTCCAATTAACATGGGATTAAACCGATGAGTCATACCACGAAGTTATGAGGAAGAGTGATTCAACAAAGACTTAGGAGGAAGGTGAGGATATCTTAGAACCAATTTTGATTCATCCCCGGTAGATCATGAATGGAGGTGATCCATCTTATAATCTTATAAGACAATAAATGGAGAAGTATTGGGACAAGAAGAAGAATTTACATATGGTGTTCATTGATTTAGAGAAGGCGTATGATAAAGTACCGAGGCAAGTACTTTGGTGGGCATTAAAAAGGAAAGGGGTATCGTGAAAATATATAGATATTTTAAAGGACATGTATGAGGGAGCCACTACGAGTATAAGGACTAATGTGGGGAAGACAGAAGAGTTCCCTATTACCATTGGAGTGCATCCTACACTTAGTCATTTGTTATTTTCGATTGTTATGGACGAATTAACGGGATCAATTCAAGACAAGGTTCTATGGTGCATAATGTTCGCGCACGATATTGTTTTGATTAATGAAACAAAGATGAAGTTCAAAGAAAATTGGGGCTTTGGAGACATACGTTAGAATCTTGATGCTTTACACTGAGTAGAAAGAAGACGACGGAATATTTAGAGTGTAGATTTAGTGGAAATGGAGGTAGGGACATGCTCTATCAGTCTTGACGGGGAGATACTCCATTGTTCCGACTTTTGTAGATATTTAGGATCTATTGTTACAGAGTTAGATGGAGATGTGGTCCATCGAATCAAAGTGGGATGGTTGAAGTGGAAACGCGCCATCGGATTTTTATGTGGTTCGTGTGTACCTTATATAGATTAAAGGGTAAATTTTACCGCACACCTATTAACATGCACTCGTATGTGGTAGTGTGTGTTAGGCAGTAAAGCATGGATATGTACAAAAGATGAATGTAATTGAGATGCGTATGCTTCGCTAGATGCGTGGCCACACAAGAAAGGGTAGCTTGCGGAATGAGGTAGTCCGGGACAGAGATTGAAGATAAGATGAAGGAAAACCGTTTAACGTGGTTTGGTCATGTCACATGTGCGGCGGAGAGTTAAGTTGAGAGTTGGGGAAAGGATAATATTGTTAGAGGAAGGGTAAGACCAAAACAAACATGAATAAGGGTGATTGAAAACGATATGAGTGTTTTAGGAATTAGTGAGAATATGGCGAAAGAGAGGGCATTGTGGAGAGAAAAAAATTCATGTTCAAGACTTAGTTTGAGTTTTAGATTTTTACCTACCCTTTATCATTTTTACTTTGAGATTTATTTATGTACTTCCATACAAAATGACCTATACTCTTTTTGGTTTTACACACACATGTTAGCTGGCCCCAACCTATGTTATTGTTGTTGTTGCCGCCGCCGCCATCATCGTCGTCGTCATTTTCTTGGATCATTCAATTTCTTACTCATAATTTGTAGCTCTGTGCTTGACGCAATCGGGATTGTGGCACAGTTTCTTGGATCAGTTTATTTTTCTTAGGACTCATAATTCGTAACTGTGTGCATTGATCCCATCATAATTAATGTTCTTATCAGCTCGTCTTCATTTATTTTTCGGGTTTATCATTAAGATTGTAGGTTCTGATTGCTTGTGTGGTATTAGGTCTTACTTAGTCAGTGCCATCGTTTTCGAGCCCTGGTGCTTCTTGGAAGATTCCTCGACATGGGTTCATGGGCTGTTGACCTGGTAATTTCCCAGAAAACTAGTCCTTTTATTTTTTGTCTTTTGGCTTTGTTCACTGTGACTTGCATGTTTTTGTTACCTGACATGCTTTTTCAATGACTTTGGTCATGGTCGTCTTTTTGCAGGCCTTGTCAGTTGGTATATTCCCATATGTTCTGAAGCTATTACAGACTATAACACCTGAACTTCGGCAGATTCTTGTTTTTATTTGGACCAAAATTCTTGCACTTGATAAGGTAACACATGAGATCATCGCTGTCCACTCGTCTTTTCATACGCGTAATTTGGCTTCAAATAGAGTTTTCTAAGCTCCATGCCTCCATCCTGTATACTCCCTCATTTGACTTTGGTGGTCAAACAAAGTCGAATGTGACAAACATTTTATCACGCAATAGAATAGTTAATCTTATGAAAGTGATCATCTGAAAACAATTGTTTTGATAAGATGAGCTCAATCAATTTTACACTGTATCTCTACTTATATTCAGAGATTTAAGGGGACAATGTTGACATTGGTTGACCTTGAACGTCAAACGGGGACAATTAATGAGGGTGGAGGAAGCAGTGTACTTGTACTGGAGTTCTCTCTGACAATGTTGTTGTGGATTTGGCAGTCATGTCAAGTTGATTTGGTGAAGGATGGTGGTCATACATACTTTATACGGTTTCTAGATAGCTCAGAACAAGAAGCTTTTCCAGAGCAGCGCGCAATGGCTGCCTTTGTCTTAGCAGTTATTATAGATGGGCACAAGCGGGGACAAGAGGCATGTCTTGAAGCTGGTTTACTGGATGTCTGCCTGAAGCACCTTCAAGCTTCAACTCCCGATGACGCTCAGTCTGAACCTTTATTTCTCCAATGGCTGTGTCTCTGTCTGGGAAAGTTGTGGGAGGATTTCTCAGAGGCTCAAATAGTGGGCCTGCTAGCAGGTGCTGCGAGTCTAATATCATCTTCTCTACTGTCAGAGTCCCAACCTGAGGTTTGACTATAATCGTTTATTTCCCTTACCTCACAGGGCTACATACAAATAACTAATAGTTTTTCTCCCTGGGCAATGATTGGACTTTGTTTCAGGTCAGAGCCTCAGCAGTATATGCATTGGGCACGTTGCTTGATATTGGACACGAGTCTTCAGCAGATGGGGGGGATGAAGAGTTTGATGATGATGATAAGCTTACAGCTGAAATTAGTATTATTAAAAGTCTCTTAATAGTTGTTTCAGACGGGAGTCCTCTTGTCCGGGCTGAAGTTGCTGTAGGTAATTATGTAGTCTTATTGTCTATTATATTGGCTTTGTGAGTAGGGAATGCATGCACAATGGTTAATCTGAAGGAGGTATGGGGAGTAAGCTATGCATTAAAATACTTCGAATTTAAATTTCTATTGGAGGCTTTTATTTTTATTTTTTTTTATTTTTTGTAAATTACCATGATGATGTCACGTTGGATCGCCTGTACATTGTCCATTTTTTGGGCTTAAAGTCATTTATGTGTAGTTGACCTCTTTTCTTTATTCCATTGCAACAGCTTTGGCACGATTCGCTTTTAGCCATAACAGGCATCTTAAGTCGGTTGCTGCGGCAAATTGGAGAACACAGCCGCCTAGCTCTGGGATCGGTGCGCTGCATGTTGGTAGCACTGGCAGTGGCTATAATACTCCAAATCACTACCTTCCTTCTGGGAATATTGTTACTTCCCAAATTGGCCCCCTGTTCAGAATCGGTGGTGATAGCACCCCACTTGTTAGAGATGGAAGAGCCTCAACCAGTAGCCCGCTGGCTTCAACTGGAATAATGCATGGGTCTCCACTGTCAGATGATTTATCTCAGCATTCGGATTCTGGTGTATCAATTGATGCTGTCGGTAACGGAATATTGAACCATGCAAGGCCTGGACCTCTTGATAATGCCCTGTATTTAGAGTGTATATCTGCCATGTGTACACTAGCAAAGGACCCATCACCTAGAATTTCTAGGCTGGGAAGAAGAGTACTGTCGATTATCGGGATCGAACAGGTTGTGGCAAGACCTATTAGACATTCTAGCAGTAGTGTTAGGACTAGTGAGCCAGCTGCATCTGCTGGTGCAAGGCTTTCTGGACTGGCTCGCTCGTCGTCATGGTTTGATATGAGTTCAGGTCACCTATTGTTTGAACTGTGATTTATTGAATTGAATTTTAATTTCGAAGGTTGAATATTCAGCTATGTTACTCTGTCTCTTCATATCATCACGTATGCCAGTGTCCACACTTTATTTTAAGCCAAAAATGTATTCTTTTTTTCCTTTTTCATAAAGTAGTTGAGTTTGAAACTTGGACATCACATCCGTGATGTGCTTCCTTGTGAATTTGAGTAACATAAGTTCAGTATCAGTCTGCTTTGCCATGTTTATATTGTGCCTGACTTTGAGATTGTTGAACAGGTCACCTTCCATTGACATTTCGAACTCCACCTGTCAGCCCTCCCAGACCTAGCTATTTGACGGGAATACGGAGAGTTTCTTCCCTGGAGTTCCGTCCTCACTTGCTGAGCTCACCAGATTCAGGGTTAGCAGATCCACTTTTAGGTTACAGTGGATCTTCTGGTCAAACAGAGCGCAGTCTTCTCCCTCGATCAACTATATATAATTGGAGCTGTGGGCACTTTTCAAAGCCTCTTCTTACAGCATCGGATGATGGTGAAGAACTGATTGCCAGAAGGGAAGCAAAGGAAAGATCTGCTTTGGACCTTATTGCAAAATCTCAGCATTGTTGTAAGTTCATCTGTGCTCTGTTTGTTTTAATTATTTGATTGTTTTGCACCTGTCTTTTTTTTCCCAACCATTCTAATGTGTAATTTGCACCTGTCGTTTTTTTTTCCTCTCTCTTCCGGCAGCTGTTAGCAAGCTTAATAATCAGATTGCAAGCTGGGATACTAAGTTTGAGACTGGTACAAAAACGACTTTGCTACAACCTTTCTCTCCCGTGGTGATTGCTGCTGATAACAGTGAAAGAATTAGGTATGCTCGTCACAGTTTCGCCCTGACTTAGTTTAGCTTACTGTGGCTGTCTTATATGTATAGTTTATGCACTTAATGGTTCACTTTTCTTTTCGATATGCAACTGGACTGTAGTCATATCTTTGAGAACAGGATGGGAATATGGTGTCAGTTAGAATTCATTATATGTCTTGGTCATTTGTAGAGCTTTTTTTATTTTTTATTTTTTTTTATATTTAAATCTTTACCACATACTTTTGGTGTTATACCCGGGGGATAAGATCGTGAGAGTGTTTCCATAGTTGCAGGGCAGTGGTCTTTTGTCACGCAAGCTTTAGAGTCAAGTACTAGGGATTTGTCACCCACTATCATTGTCTGAAAGGTCACATGGTTGTGTCTAGGAATCTTAGTCTCGGTTATCAACATTCGGTAGACACATTCAGTAAAAGAAGGGAACCACAAGATCTCTAGTTATTTAGAATTTCTACTGAGCCACGACTTGTCTTCTAAGGGCAAAAAACTCTTTCTATGAAAAAGTTATTTGTTCCAAGCATTGATGGTGATTTGGTCTATGAAGAAGATGAGATAATTGAAAAGAAGATAAAAATGTTGGTGAAAAGTGGAACTTAATTATTAAATACGGAGTAATAATGGTAATAAGTAAAAGAATGAATAAAAGAGTTGAAAGATGGGGATGGGGCGTAATAATGGGACTTTGTATTTTTATGAGACTTTTTATTCATCCTTTTGGGGACAGCATAAGTAGGCACCCATTTTATTAGTGGTCGTCTCTTAGTCTTCTACAGGAAGACTTGAGTGGTTGAGATATTATCACTGTCAACGTATCTTTTTCAATATTTTTACACACCATAGTTTTAAAGCATACAATTTTATTTCTGTAGGTCCTTCGAAATTTGTGATAGAATTATAAAATGATGATTTCTATGAAACTAAGTTAACTTTCACATTGTAGCTGCTCTTAGAATGCCAGGTTTTACGAAAAAAATGGATGTGGTATATTTGGGTGAATGTGGATAGCCACTTAGCCAGTGATGAAGCACTACAATAACGTAGAGAATCTGTTATAGGTTAAAGGACACACAGATGGTGAGTGTAAAACTGTCATAGTCATACCTGAGTTTGGGCATTTCTGATGAACTTTTAACTTACGTTAATGGTTAACATAGTTGCTCCATCGGTAGTAGCCCTATGTTAGCTGAAATTGAATTCCATAGTGCCGCGAAGATGGGGGAAGTTATTAGAACGATGTCAATCACTCTGATAGTGGTTTGCTCTCGTTTGAGTTGAGGATGGTGAATGGTTAACCCATTGGGTTGTTTTTATTGAACCGTTGAATCTGCTTACAAAACATTTCAAGAATATACTATGGACACTTTTAACTCTTACCAACGAAATTTGCCATTACTTCGAGCTTGTGCAGATCACACTTACACCAACTCAAATCTTCATTATGATGGAAGCAGTCTTAGGGAAGGTTACATCGATTGAGTTGATTATGTCTCGTGCATCCTCTCTTATTGTAAAACTTGGTTGCCTGTAAAATGTGCACTGAATGTGTTAATTTGTTACAAAACTCTCTACTTTAGCAGGTCGGTTTAGATAGATGAGTTAGTTTCATTTTGCTTTTGTTGCATATGGTTTTTGTAGCTGGACATGGCCTTTTTTCAAGTTCATGTTTTACTGGATGATGGTAGCTAATGTTCTTTCATTCTACATTTAATTTTTGTGTTTCTGTTTTTAGAAATAAATGTGTTAATTTTGGTTGTCTTTTGTTCAGGGTATGGAATTATGAGGAACCCACCCTTCTCAACAGTTTTGACAATCAAGAGTTTCCCGACAAAGGAATTGCTAAGCTCTGTCTTCTGAACGAACTTGATGATAGTTTACTTCTTGTTGCGTCTGGTAGTTTATCCCCCCTCTCTCTTTCTCTGCTAAGTTATCTGAAGACTCTCCTTAATACTTTAATGTTTTATGGGTACTTCATTGTATTGCAAAATGTCACTTATTGTAGACAAATTTTGAGTTTTGACTATTAATTTCTCCCTTTGGCCACCAAAGTAAGAAAATATTCAAAACTTCTGTCACCAAAGTGGCGTATTGTTAAAAAATTGTTACCATATTGGAGTTGCGTCACCAAAGTGGTTTTAGCCAATGTCACGGAATCAAATTAGAATTGGCCCAAACCTCAAAAGTGAGAATTTTAGAAGGCTGATAGAACTATTTCCTTCTGATGAAGGCGATGGAAATGTGCGGATTTGGAAAGATTACTTGCAAAGAGGGCAACAGAAGCTGGTGACTGCCTTTTGTTCTATCCCAGTTCAAGGACCTAGTACACGAAATGTGAACGCTGTTGTGGATTGGCAGCAGCAATCAGGATACCTGGTAGGTCATAGCTTTTGAAGCAATTTGAGATTCATATTTTTGAATGTAAAATCTGATCTTTATGTAGTGTCTCTGTTGCTTGGTACTAGTTTACGTCAGGGGATGTACCATCAATCAAGGTGTGGGATCTTGACAAAGAACTGCTCTTGCATTCTATATCTTCATGTGACAGCAGCACATCATCCCTGGTAAATTTCCCTTATCTTTATGGTTGTTTCAACTATTTATTTCTAATCATCTATTGACCATTTGCCCTCCAAAAATGAACTTATTTGATAGCTTTATTTATCGGTTTTGTTGCTAATGAATTGTAGCCAATACAGCATTATTGAACACGGGACTTTTACTATCTGTGTTGTAGGATTAGGGCCCGTCCTAGTGTTTGGTGGACTATACACCATCATTCGTTTTGTGTTTTAAGATAGAATATTCTGAACAGAATGGAGAAGGTCTCCTCCTTGTTAAATTATTCGTTTTGTGTTGCATATCTCCCTCCCTTTCTCCCTTCCGCTCTCCATCCCCCTCTCCTTCTCCCTCTCCCTCTCTCCCTCTCTCCCTCTCTCCCGTCTGGTAATTTTGTTGTTGTGATGGGTTTTAATTCTTAATGGCTTAAATAGGAAGGTATGGTAAATAGTTTTGGGGACTGGGAGGGTGAATGAAATTTATTGCCGAGATTGAGATGGCCAGACTTCACTGCATCTCATGATGTGTTCAATGGAACACTTGCATGGCAGATTTCTATTGAAAATGATGCATGAAACTTGTGGCTAAGGTTTGACATCTTTTCCCTTCTATTGATGACCTGTGGCTGGGAGTTGACGAAGCTACAGTTACTTGTTGGCTTGAACATTAAAACATTTTTCATAGGACGATTTCTTCTACTAAAACCTTAAGAAACGTGGCATGAATATTCCTCGAAGTATTTTTGGTTGTTCTGTGTACATCTGAAGTAACAAATTATGAACCCTAGTATTTTAGTAAATAAATTTCACACCTCTTATACCTAGCTCTTGGTATGTCTTTTGGCAGCTATGTTACTTCGACTTGAGTATGAGTACAGGACCCTGCTGTAAAATGAGGATACGGTTACGGGGACACGTCTTCAAAGCAAAAAAAGCCAAAAATACACTTCTAAATTTGATTTTTTTTTTAACTATAATGGACTGAAATTTGACAAAGATTTTTTTTTTTTGACAAAGAAGGCTTAAAATCGTTTAACAAAATACTGAATGCCTTGTAAACCCCTCTTCCTCTAGTTTTGTGATGCTAGCCTCACTAGTTCAGCTCTCCCAGTAGAAGAGTCTGGTACAGAACCCATATCAATGTCATGTCTGTACAGTCCGAAAAGTAAAGTAACATAGGTTGGCACGATTGGTTACACCTTTATTAAAGTGCCCAAGTTCTGTATGAAAGGCACAAATCTTTTCTCAAATATGCTCAATATGTCAGTTTGTTTTGTTCTGAATTGGATTTTGTTCTCACTTTAGCTTTTCCCTTTTTCTGCCACCCAGTTCTTTTTCTCTTATTTTCCTTTTTAATTATTTATTTTTCTCATATTTTCTTTCCCCCCTCCCCCTCATATTTTGACTTTGTTTTTTTGTTTACACTCGTTTGTTTATATTCTTATTTTTTCCACCTTTGGTCTTCATCAAGTTTTTGTTAGAATCTTTGTTTGATCCATGTCCTCTTAAAAGGTTTTTTATAGGCCCGGTTTTTGAATTAACAAGTGTTGAAATTTGTGATTGATACTTCCGTGATGCTCCACTCACTTCTGAACAAAGATGTAATATAAGTTGTAAGATGCAACTGACTGCATGTCTCTGCAAATAATTGAATAATGGATAATCTTGGTCCTAAGAATTTAAGGTTGCGTGAACTGTCACAGTGTCATGTCTCTGCAAATAATAATTATCGCTGGAACAAATAATGGAACTAAAGTAGAGCAATGGAGGAGAAAGATGAGAAAAAAGAGAGGAGACGAGAAATATTGGCATAACGAGTGTAGAGAACTAGAGAGGCAACGGGATGTACTGAGTCTGCTCTTTTCTCCTGATTTTTTTTTCAGATCATGATGAAGAGCTGTGAGGGAAAAAGAAATCATAGTTTGGCTTCTTGAACACCATCTGAGTTGTAGGGTCATTACTTTGTTTATATGTTTATGTGGTTAAACTAAATCTGATGCCCAGCCCCCGCCCCTGCCTCCGCCCCTGCCCGGGCTACTATTGTTACTCACTACTCTCGCGCCTATTATTGTCACTTTTAATACTCATGTTGGTAATTACTGTTATATTTACTACTCTCGCTATTATTACAATTAATTTCACTGCCAACACAATTAATTTTGGTACTTAGTTTTATCAAATTTATATATATTTAAATAAATATTACATATATATATCAACCAAATTATGAGAATAATTCACTACTCCCGCTATAACTATTGCTACTTTCACAACTCATCCTACTCCTATTATTACTTTCACTCTTCGAGCATACACAATAGAGAGGATGAAATGATCCTCTTATATTTTCTTTCACCCTATCATTTTTTGACACAACCCCTTCTCTATAACCCACCTTCATTTCCACTATGTTCATCCTTTTCTCATATATTTTTGCCCACAATAGAGAGGGTCCTCTTATCCATCCTCTACCCATTTATTTGGATTTCAACATGTTACAAAAGAAATAAAATAAATGCCAATAATTCACATGGGAAGATATTAGTAGATAGTTGGCACAAGGGCCAATGTTCTACTTCCTCTAATTTTAGAGGAAGTAGTGAAAAGGATGTTCTATACATGCTCGACAGTAAAGAGGACCTCCTCTTCGAGGAGAGAGAGTGCTAAGAGGAGGCTTCATCCTCTCTATTGTGGATGCTCTTAGTGGTGTCACTATTATTTATACTCTTTTTGAGACATTCACTACTCTTGTTGTTAATGTTGTTAATACTATTTCTTTGACTACATCTCCTATTATACTATTACTCCACTACTGCCGCTGTTACTAGTTAATTTCACTAATTCCACAAATGTTACTATTACTATTATTTTTACTCTTATGAGACTCGTTACTCTTTGGTTCCGTATTTTGATGGAATAATGCAAAATGGCTCACTAAAGTGATTGTGCTTCTTTCTTTTGTGAACTACCAGTCATTCGATGTAGTTTTCGACACAATTTTCATCTTGGGTCATTCGGAAACAGTCTCTTTGTGTTGCTAACATAAGGGCGAGACTGCGTACATCCGATCCCCCTTTACGCCATTGAAGCACTGGGGTAATGTTGTTGTATTTACACCACCAAATCAATCCGTCATTTAATCTCCTCACTTATATATTTAAATAAAAAAAATACTATGCTTAAATCGATTAGTAACCCTACTGTTCATATTTCCCAATTCAAGGTGAACTATTATAATATAATTATTTTTCTTTTAAGTTGTGTAATTCCTGATTTTAACTAACTTATATTTAGTGCAATTATAATTATAATATTAATGAAAGACATGTGTCCAAAAATTGCGGTGACAAATGTCGTTCATTGAAGCCCCAGTTTCCTGTTTATATATATAGTATTAGATTAGATTATATTAGATTAGGTTAGGATGCAACTAATAATTTGTCCCCTAAAAAAGGAATTATTGGATAAATTGACACAAATTATGAGTTTTTTTTGTCTCTTTAGAGAAGCTATTAAGTGAAAGTAAAATGGAATTTCCACAAGGACTGAAATCCTTCAGATATCATTGGCGAATAAAAATTGTGTTTGTGCCCCAAAAGGTCATTTTGGTTAGAATCATTAGACAAAAGAATCAAATGATTATGTTGATACATTCGAGTAATTAAACGTTTCACCGTTCTTTCAACCCTTTTCTGTGTAACAAACTAACAACACTTGTGTAATATGTATGTTTTTCATGCTCTCATGCCTCGATATATGTTCTCCTTGATTTTTTTCCCCTGGTGTTGGGTATAGCTAACTTTGTAAAATGTGCTTTGCAGGCTGCTTCTCAAGTTCATGGAAGTCAATTTGCTGCTGGGTTTGTTGATGGTTCTGTCAGACTATATGACATCAGAACACCTGATATGTGAGTAACATTGGTCGTCTGTCTACTAATGTAGTTTCAAGTGAATTAGTGAGTGTTAAATCTAAGTTCTTCCACATTTTGAGGAGTCATTGTCCATACAGAAGTTCAGCAAACATTTATGACATGATTAAACGGATGGGTTAATATCTTATCATATCTCCAATTCTACTGGTGTACAGTCTAAGTTTCGGTATCATGATTGCCAGCGAATTTGTTAGTTTAGTTTAGTATAGTTAACCTTGCATATATTAACCTTGACATTTCTAGATACCTTTAGATTGTTAACTGCTTCCCTTTGGTGGTCGAACATTTTTAAAGCAACTCCCAGTATCTATTTTTTTGTTTTTCCATTTTTTTTTAAAGTTTTGTTGTTTTCCTTAGTCTGCAGTTGCAGGTAATGTTTCACTATAGTTTTTTAGTATTTAATATTTATTTTTTTTTATAATATTTTTCTACTTTATTTCTATATAGGCTTGTTTGTTCTACTCGGCCTCATATTCAGAGAGTTGAAAGAGTTGTAGGAATTGGCTTTCAACCAGGACTTGATCCTGCTAAGGTTTGTCTGTTGACTGATACTCAGATTGTATACATATTTTTGTTGGGTACTTCTAACAAAGGTTTAAAATTGTGCTAATTGGGCGCGATCGTGGTAACGTCGCGGAAGTCCCCTCGACTCGGCCGTCGTGCTCCGAGTCACGATTATCACAGTGATATATATTATACACGCTTTTGTAGTTATATTTTTCTTATCTATTGGCAATTTCATGCAATGTTAAGATTAATTCTATTTAGAATAATTTCGACCAATGCTATACAATTTTAAAGAGTTTTTCATTACAATTGGCCTGTACAATTTATAACTCGTTCATCGCGGGCCGTATCAGGCTGAGTTGGCCGATACATGTTATGAATTGGTTGTCTTGACCGATATTTTCCTATTTTTAATTTATCATTTACATCGGTTATGGCTTTTTAGTAAAATGAGGAAATTGTCATCCAAGTGTTTTTACTTATCAGAAGTAAAATGGCATAAGAGTATGTACTATGGTCTAAATACACAGGAATGGAGGGTTAGTTCAGAGAAGAGAAGAGAAGAGAGAGAAGTTGAAAAAGTTGTTGTGTAGTAACTTAACTCTCCATTGAAAGTAGTTCTTTTTTCACTTCTTCTGTTGTATTTCATCTACAACGTTATCATTCTATTTTTATAAATTAAATTAACGAATACAGCTTTCTAAATACAGAAGAAAAATAGTTATAACATTAAAAGAATGCACCATTTCTTCTCATAATCCAATTGTAATTTTTTTTCTTGTCAAAGATAATAAATAAAAACTGTCATTAGTTTTCAATTATTGGCCAAAAACAATTTTCTCTCCAAATATATAGTTGGACATATAAAATTAAAAGTAAAATGAGTTGGATGGTAGAGAGAGTGAGTGGAGAATGGTTAGAGTTACTGCATTGTGAGGGTAGACTGGTAGAGTGATGACTTTATTCTCTAAGGAAAGAAGGCTAATCTTTACCAGAAGATATCTTCCTCAGTGTACAACTGTACACCCACGTCCTTGTTTGCATTTACTTTCCCCAAAATTGAACAGAGGTGGTGTGCAACAGTTTTCAAGTTTTTTAAGGCTGTGAAAGTTTCGGTTTGAATTACAAAATTATGTTAGATCCTTGATTTACTGTTTATTTTCTGGAGAAAACCATATCCGCGTTTCTATTTGGTCTCCTCAATTGTTTACCGCTGGAGTTTGTTTTCTCTTTCATCTTTTCTCAGATTGTTAGTGCATCTCAAGCTGGAGACATTCAATTCCTGGATCTCAGAAATCAGAGTGATGCATATCTAACAATTGACGCCCATAGGGGATCCCTCACTGCTTTAGCTGTTCATCGGCATGCTCCAATTGTCGCAAGTGGATCAGCAAAACAACTAATTAAAGTCTTCAGCCTGGAAGGTGAGCAATTGGGCTGCATTCGGTATCATCCGACTTTCATGGCCCAGAAGATTGGGCCCGTGAGCTGTCTCACATTCCATCCCTATGAAGTTTTACTCGCAGCAGGTGCTGCTGATCCTTTTGTCACCTTATATGCTGATGATAACAGTCCAGCAAGATGAAAATCTTCAATACTTGAAGGCAATTACTCGGGTTTGAAGTTTTCTGAAGACCTGGGAAATTCTGTGGAGATTTATGCATTTTCGTGTTCTTTTCATGATGCGTATTCATTAGCCTCCCTGTCTAATATCTCGAGCCAGTTGGAAGAAGTCAAATATTCCACAGTTCCAGGGAGGCTTTGGCTAATAAGGTTTTCTATATAGATATCAATGTAAATGTATAAATTCATTTTCTGTATGTCGTTACTTTTATTTATTTATTTCACCGTGTATCTTCTTGATTCACCTTTTCTGTGGAGCATAGTAAGTTATGTGTTTGTTTGGATTGTTTAGTTTGTAACAATTTAGCAATGTTTGTGTTGGTGGCTGTTGTATTAGCGCCTGAAGTTGAGTGTGTAAGGTTCTTGTATATAGATTGTTTGAAATGTGAATTATATAATCAATAGCAATTGCACCGTCTTGTAAGCTCATCTTGAGTGCGTCTCTTTAAGTGCCACTCACTATACTGATGCCTAGTTCTTTCACCCTGGCTCCCATTGTACCCCCGTCACTTTGAATTGCCTCATTTTTCTCAGTATTTCGCTCACAAATTGTGAAAAATGGGCCAATTTTCAAGAATCGCTGGTAATGTCAAATTTAACATTATTCATAGTTTATCAAATTTCAAATTTCAAATTTCAAATGGGCCAATTTTCAAGAATTAGATATTAACGAATCTAACCTTCTAAGACACGATCTCAAATTAAAGACGACAATAACCCACTACATCGACTATTAGGGATCTAAGTCAAGAACTAGGCTGGTTAACATCGACGACGTTTTAGGAAATATCGACGACGTTTTCATTACGAAAGACGATAATGCCTTTATGCACTTAAACTCTCTCTCTCTCTCTTCTCTAATTCTCCCAAAATCAAATACAACTAAAAAAATTTAAAAATTACAACAATAATAATTTTACTAAATCGAACAACAACAATTTCACTGAATCGATTATCATGACGGACGAACAATCTTCGGTATGTTTACATATTAATCAAAATTTAAGTTTCTCAATTTTTTTCCCGGAATTCGTTAATTGTTTGTTTATACTTATTTAAGTTAATTGATTTACGTGACGTCTTAGTTAAAATTCAATTGCGGATTTTTTAAAAATAATTTGGAAAAAATACCATGGTCAGACGAAGAACTGGATGTTATGGACCATGGCCAGACATCCATTTCCAACGTCTGACCATGGACAATAGGGCAGAGCACGGGTCGGATATCCGATCCGAACTCAACTTTCGGATCGGATATCCGATCCGAAAATAAAAAATTTCACTATCCGAGATCTGATCCGAACTACATCGGATATCCGACTTTTGATATCCGAAAAATGCGGATCGGATATCAGTATATCCGATATCTGATCCGACACTATTAACTTCTTTTATTTTGCAGAACTTTACTGAAATACAATCTCAATAATTAATTTTTTTTTGTCATAAATCTTACATTGTATATGTGTGGATCTAATCCACACAACCCTACCATACAATATACTCAAATCCTCAACTCAAAGTAACAAAACTACTCGATTAAGACGAGTTTTACTGAGCATTACCGAGTAATACAACAAACTTTGACATCAAATCATTCAACTATGGCCAAACTAATTCATAGACTTCATACCCAAAACTATGATTCCGAAATCAGGTATGAAACACAACCCATAACCAAGTTGAGGTCACAACAACCACCATCAAATGATATGAAACGCTATCGACAACCACTCGATTTATAGAAATATTAACTAGAAATTCAAATCTAATATTTGGAAATAATGGGTTAAATTAACATGTGTGGAAATTATAAAAGAAAAAAATGAGAATAATGGAGTTAGTGAGTTTCTATTGTGGAATATGAGGGACATGAAGACGGTGGGGAGAGAGGAGTTGGGCAAATTATTGGTAAAATAATGGAAAATGCTAGGTTAAATAATGGGGTTGTGTATTTATAAGATGGATTAGTAGTGTTGAAGCCCATATGATGAATTACAGAATTTGTAGTTCTTAAAGGCCCAAGTTTAATGGGTAAACTTTAACTTTTTTATGAAAAAAATATAAGAAACTAAGTTTCGGATCGGATTCGGATATCCGAAAAATATTAAACTACTATCCGATATCTGGTCCGTATCCAAAACTTTCGGATCAGATATCCGATCCAAATGTGCTTTTCGGATCGGGTATCCATTTTTTCGGATCGGATGCGGATCGGATATCGGATCGGTTCGGATAATCGGATTTTTTGCTCAGCCCTAATGGACAGACGTTGGAAATGGACGTCCAGCCATGGCCAGACCTCCATTTCCAACGTCTGTCCATGGTCAGACGTTGGAAACGGATGTCTGGCCATGGTCCATGACATCCAGTTCTTCGTCTGACCATGGTTATGACACCCAGTTTTTTTGTCTGATCATGGTGAGATGATATTGATTTTTTATAACCCCGTTTAATAACATTTTAGGTATGTAGATCATGATTTACTAATATATGTTAAATATTTAATGTCTAATTAGCGTCGTTTTTGCAGTGAACATGACTCGTTAGAGGATTTCGGGAATAATAACATTGATTACAATCCGTACTTTGAGACGTTGGATTTTGATACCCGTGATGATGCCTTTAATTGGGCGAGTAAGATTGCAATGGATCATGGTTTTGCTTTGGTTAAAGCAAATAATGGGCCAAAAAACAGAAGAAGAGACGGGTTGTTGGCATCTTACTTTCGATGTTCAAGGTATGGTAAACCTCCTCCAATTGATGATCCTGAGAAGCGATGTAGGTCGAATAAGTGTGGATGCAGTTTCCGTATCCGATGTTGGAGTAAATGTCCTCAACAATAGTGCGATCACAAAATATAAATCTCGATAAAAAGAATACAAAGGGATGATGAATATTATAGTCAAGTGGTCAACATTAATCGGTAACGATTGGCTTGCTAGAGTTTGACGTTACTGTCGTATGACGGTAGTGATCAGTTGATCCCTTAAGGTCACACCTATAGGACAATTCCCTTAATTGTAAAGTTAATTAATTGTATATCTATACAGATTAATTAAATCCTTAAAAATGAACAAATTTTATTTATAAGTGAAAATTTATGTCTTATTGTAATGAGATTAAATAAGACGCAATTTTTGTAATTTAAATGTTTTATTACTAAAATTGATTATTGTTTATGAAACAATTTGAGATAAGAATGATTAGTTGATTATAATTACAAAGAGTTGTAGATTATATCAATTGGACTTAATGTGACCCATTTTATATATGTAATTATGAATTACTATTTGTTTTGTTACAAAATGTGAAATGATATTTAAATTGTTAAATATACATTTATTTAACCTAATATCATGTGACATGGTACATGACATACCACATTACAAATGACAAAATTACAAAGATAAAATGGACTCCATTTTATGGTGGGGTGGCCGGTCATGGTGGATAGTTTTAGGGTGTTAATTGGTTGTTGGTTTTAATTGTAAAACACAATCATAACACCTAATACTAGCTAGACCTATGCTAACATTTTGATAAGAACAAAAAAGTGAGCATGCTTGGGGCTCCCCAAGGCATGCATGCCGGCTCACCCAACCCCCAAACCCTATGAGAATAAGTTCTCATTTTAGCAAAATATTCATTCATAAAAAAATCTCCTTATCTCACTAGAATTTCTCATAAAAGAGTTATGAGTATTTTGTTCTAAGAATCTAAGATCTTCACATTCATTACTATTGTAGTAATATTATTAGAATTAGATTTTCATTTTAAGGTCACTAATAATATTTCTAGTAAATTTATTATTGGTATTAAGGGATTGTCTTGGGTGCAATCAAGAGGAGAGTTTCTACTATTGAAACTAGGAGTTCATCCTCAACATATAAACTCACGAACAAGTTATGGAAGGTGTCCAAATCTTGTGCCCATATTTTATAAGATCAATGTAAGGAAAAGTTTCTTCTTATCTTTGTATTTTGTTATGCATGCATAAGATTTAAATAGTTTATGAGTAAAATAATTGTAAAATGATATTAGAAATGTCTAATATTGAGTTTATGAAACTTACAAGAGGTATCAAGAGCCAAGGATGTTGCATGCATAATCGATTTTTAGTTTTTTCGAGTTGTGATAACTTAAAGAAAACTAGTAATTTGTGTTTTATAAAATAAAATCACAAAGGTATTTGCATGTCAATATATTATGGTCCTAATATTATTTTAGGTCATTTTGATGATTTATGGAAATTTATAGTGCTCAAATATGATTTTTAGTATTTTTATTACATTTTAATGAGAAAAATGATGTTTAAAATACTAATAATAGTTAAACTTATCTTATGACCTTTAAATGTTTACACAATATCACACATGCATTTTACTTAGTGTATGTAAAATTTGGTGTGAAGTGGACTTATTAGTGTTATTTATGATTTTTATATGATAAAATGGAATAAATAAAGGTCTAATGGTTTAAAATACTTCCGCTTTGAATCTGACCATGAAATTTTAGTATGTTGTCACATGCATGTTTTCCTGTTATAATAGAAAATTTGAGACTAATGCGATTTGTCTAGCATGATTTATGATTTTTAATGTAAAAATGGCATAAATAATGACTTATTTAGCAAATATAGCTAAATTAAATTTCATGAGAAGATAAAATTGTTCCTGGTTGCATAAATGTTCCAAATTTCATATCTAAAGATGAAAATTTAATATGATTAATTTTGCATGCTTTATGTATTTTATTTGATAAAATCGGTAAAGCGCAACCAATTTTTCTCAAAATCGATTCAAACTTTTTAACCATGATTTTTGATATTATGAGTGTCATGGAAATGTTCCAGAATGTTCAAGAATTTAAAATTCAAAATTTTAAATTATTATAATTAGATTTGAATTTATTTGATTAAAATATGATTTTAAAAGTCTAATATGAGCAATTAAAAAACAACAAGTTGAATTATTGTCAAAAATTGAGTAATGACTAATTTTGAGGCCTAAACGAGTTGGGATAATTAACTTGGACTTAAATATGATTTAAGTATTGTTTGGTGATTTTAAAGTGTTATTATCACGCATTTCCGTAAAACCGGGTTATATTCGATATAAACCGTTAAATAGGGCGATTTGGCATTTCAAATGAGCATGTTTTATACATATTATAATGCTGCATATTTATTATGAACGTCATATTTTGGTTTATGTAATTTGGAATTATGTAATTTTTCCTTGTATGGCCTTAGTTTTAATCGATATTGCCCGAAATGTATGGGAATATTGATTCGGTTGTAATTTATTGTGATCTCGTATCACTTTTATTGTATTATTTTATTTTACAAATGTATAATAGGAAATTATTGTAATTTTATTATATATTTTGTAACTAATTGTAAAACCGGAGTTTCCCAAAGACGGTGCCATTCGGAAAGGAGTTCCGAGAGAGAGAGACGGTGACCTTGGGAGGCGTGCTTATGAAGTTCAAGGGACCAAAGGAGTTGGTTTCCGAATTTGTAATAGATTATATGATTTTCTATTCTAGGAAAGGCCATACTAGGAGTTTTATTTTATGCTTGCATTTTACTTAATATGTTTGCATGCATTGCCAAATCCCATAACATGACATGCATATTTTATCGAGTATTCGACCGTGTCAATTAAAATTATCATTAATTCTTCGATTTAGTTCACTTAAACGAGATAGATAATAAATTGTCATGACCTCTCATAATAAATAATTGAGATCAAGCCTTACCAAATGTTAGAACCCATGAATCCCAATTTCGCAAGGAAGTAGGCTCGGCTCACCGGGGTGCTAAACTTGTTACGTTGGGTAAGTGGGGTAATAAAAGTTATTATTTCGAAATTTGGATTGAGCTCAACGGAAGTATTCGCGACCGTAGCCGCATGTGTTCCGGGCTTAAGATAAATATTAAAGTAATATTATCGACCGAGAATTCTAATGTAGAATCGATTAAAGAGTTAATCCACCGAATTATGTTGATAAGGGATGAATCGGCTTACCGTGCCCAAGTTGATATGAATTTGGATCTCGGAATCATTTATGATAGTTGGGTAGAGGTCACTATATAAATGCTTAACTTGTTTAAAATGTTTGCAAGTTTAAAACGATAATTGTTAATTATTTCCTCCATCTCCTTTTGTAGTTTCATTTTACCGCAATGGATACATCTCATTCTACCGTACCTATCACCATTGATTCATATCACAAATCATTTGATGAAATTTGCTCTCTAAATAATCTTGATACGACTAGAGAACTTCATTTAGGAATAGGTTCCGACGGAAATCTCAACTTTGTTACCTCCTCCAAACCCCCTTTGCCAAAACTTTTGGTGAAAGAGTCTTGGGAAGACAATCTCACCAAGAAGATGCAATCCTTGTCTTTGGAAGCAAGGAGAGATCAAGAAGCAAGTGGGAGTATTAGCAAGAAAAGTCTTGCACCTAAGATGAAATGGTTCAACAATAAGAGGAAGAAAGGTAAAAAGTATAAGAGAAACGGAATAGGTAGTAAGACTACCAAAGGTTCTCAATTCAATGATAAATGCAATTATTGTCATGACATGGGCCATTGGATGAGGAATTGTCCCATCTACTTGGAGCATATTAGAGATGGACTAGTGATTCCACTCAGTAATACTCTCTCCAAAATTTTTGTTATTGATATAAATTATACCTCCACCTCAACATGGGTATTGGATACCGATTGTGGTTCTCACCTTTGTAATCATTTACAGGGGCTAAGAAACGTGGAGAAGCTAGGCAAGGGTGATGTGGATCTACGACTTGGAAATGGAGCTAGGGTAGCCGCCACTTCTAAGGGGACCTACGTACTTGTTTTAGCTAGTGGTTTTGAATTGTACTTGAATAATTGTTATTTTGTACCTTCTTTGTCTAAAAACATAATATCCGTAGCCATGTTAGACATGGAAGGTTTTACTTTTGCAATCAAAAACAATTGTTGTATGATTTCAAAGAATGACTTTGTCTTAGGCCAAGGTAATTCTATTAATGGTATTTATGTTCTTGAGACATCTAACTCAACAAGAGATATCTATAACATTCAATCAAAAAGACTCAAGTCAAGTGATCCAAATGAGTCATACATTTGGCATTGTCGATTAGGTCACATAAATGAGAATCGCATGAAAAGACTAGTATCGTCTAGTATAATTAAACCGTTTAGTTTTCAATCTTTTGGTATATGCGAATCTTGTCTCCTAGGGAAAATGACTCGTAAACCTTTTAGTGGTAAAGGGACACGAGCAAGCGAACTATTGGGCCTTATACATACCGATGTGTGTGGACCAATGACTATTTCTGTTAGGGGTAATTATGACTACTTCATTACATTCACAGATGATTTAAGTAGATATGGGTATATTTACTTAATCAAATATAAAAGTGATGCTTTTGAGAAATTTAAGGAATTTCAAAATGAGGTAGAAAACCAATTGAACAAAAGGATCAAAGCATTACGATCCGATCGTGGTGGTGAGTACCTTAGTAATGAATTTGATTCACACTTGAAGAATTGTGGCATTGTATCACAACTAACTCCACCTGGGACACCTCAACTTAATGGTGTGGCCGAAAGGAGAAATCGAACCCTACTTGATATGGTTCGATCTATGATGAGTCAAACCGTGTTGCCAGACTCGTTTTGGGGATTTGCAATCCAAAGCGCCATAATATCGTTGAATAAAAGCCCGACCAAAGCAACCGAAAAGACTCCATATGAGTTGTGGAAAGGGAAAGTCCCAAATTTGTCCTACATGAAGATTTGGGGATGCGGTGCTTTTGTTAAGGTAAAGACCGACAGTAAGCTAGGCCCAAGATCCGAAAAGTGCATTTTTGTAGGTTATCCAAACAACTCTCGTGGTTACTACTTCTACAAACCTCAAGAAAACAAAGTGTTTCTGTCTAGTGAGGCTGTCTTTTTAGAAAGGGAACATATTTCTAAAAGCCAGAGTGGGAGAAAATTTGAACTTGACGAAGTTCAAGAGCCACAAACCGAAGAGGAGACGCAAGAAGATGTTCCTTCGGCGTCCAATTCTGTTGTTATACCATCTGTACCTAGGAGGTCCGGAAGGGTTAGTCACCAACCCGATAGATACATAGGTATTATCGAAGAAAAATAACAATTTTGACTTGTTACTTTTAGAAAGTGATGAACCCACGACCTACAAAGCTGCCATCTCTAGTCCGAATTCCAATTTATGGCTAGAAGCCATGAAATCCGAAATGAATTCTATGTATGAAAATCAAGTTTGGGACTTGGTTGATTTGCCTGAAGATGTGAGACCTCTTCAATGCAAATGGATCTTTAAAGTACAGAATGGCATAGAAGGACATGATGATGTCTACAAGGCAAGGCTAGTTGCAAAAGGTATCACTCAAATTCATGGTCTTCACTATGACGAAACTTTTGCTCCTGTAGCCATGCTAAGATCTATTCGGATAATGTTAGCGATTGCCGCATTTCATGACTATGGAATATGGCAAATGGATGTCAGAACCGCCTTCCTAAATGGGTATTTAGAGGAGGAAGTGTATATGATACAACCCGAGGGTTTTGTAGATCCAAAAGATCCTAACAAAGTGTGCAAGCTTAAGAGATCCATTTATGGTCTTAAGCAAGCATCGAGAAGTTGGAACCATCGTTTTGATCATGTTATAAAAGAAAATGGTTTCACTCGAAGTGTCGAAGAACCATGTTTATACATGAGATTTAGTGGGAGCAATGTTGTCTTCCTTATATTGTATGTGGATGACATACTTCTCATTGGAAATGATTTACCAATGCTTACCTCTGTCAAGGGGTGGTTGGGAAATCATTTCCAAATGAAAGATTTAGGAGAAGCACAACGCATATTAGGTATCCGGATCTATAGAGATAGATCCAAGGGGATATTGGCTTTAAGTCAGGAATCTTATATGGATAAGATTCTTCGACGATTCAACATGGATAAATCCCAGAGAGGTCTTGTTCCTATGGGTAGTGGGATCTTTTTGAGCAAGTCTCAATCGCCCACGGAACCTGAAGAGGTTGAACGCATGAAATCGATCCCCTATGCTTCTGCCGTAGGATCGATCATGTATGCCATGATATGCACACGTCCAGATGCCTCGTATGCTTTGAGCATGACAAGTAGATATCAAGCCAATCCAGGTGAGAATCACTGGATAGCCGTAAAGAATGTCCTTAAGTACTTGAGAAGGACTAAGTATACATTCTTAGTGTTTGGAGGAGAGTCTGAATTATGTGCTAAGGGTTACACTGATTCAAGTTTCCAAACCGATAGGGATGATATGAAATCTCAAGGTGGCTTTATTTATATGATAAATGGAGGTGCGGTTAGCTAGAAGAGCTTCAAAGAGTCAGTTATTGCGAATTCTACAACGGAGGCTGAGTACATTGCAACATCTGAGGCTGCTAAGGAAGCTGTTTGGATAAGGCAGTTTTTAGAGGGGCTAAGGGTAGTTCCTTCTGCCAAGGATCCTATCACGATCTTTTGTGATAACAGTGGGGCGATCTTTCAAGCTAAAGAACCCAAGTCTAGTAATAAGTCTAGACATGTACTTAGAAAATTTCATGTCATAAGAGATTACATTGAAAGGAAGGAGATTGCGATATGTAAGGTTGGGACAAATGATAACATTTCTGATCCCTTAACCAAGCCTTTATCGCAGGCTAAGCATGACCAACATGTTATTTCCATGGGTCTTAAACGCATGCCAAATTTGTATTAGATTATGAGATATGAAATAAAAATTGTGTTTTTATTGATCATATATGATAATCACTTTTATCGTTTGAGTTATATTTTAACTTTTATTTGTAACGTTGTTATATCCAAATGGGTTGTAGAGACAATATTGGACCCCATTAAAGTGAACTGGATTAACATAGTATTAACCCATAGTCACTTATATGAAGTGACACCTCGAAGTGACTATATTGTGGTGCGATTGATGGCAAGTTCAAGTGTCATAGGGTCATAGGGATGGCCAATCGATCACATTGGCAGACTGTATGAGACATTCTGTCGGGAAGTGACCGCTTATAGAGTTCTGGCAACTCTTATAGCCTGGTCGCGACAAGAGCTACTATAGTATTCTTTTTGAGTCAATTCTTTGACTAAAGACTGTTCGCCTAAGGTGGCACAGTTTCAGAGTGACTTTGATTAATGCTCTATGACCTTCGTAACTGGGGTCAAATGAGCATCTTTTGGGTCATAATGAGCTGTGGCTATTCGAAGGGAATAGTGCGATAGGGATTGTCCACCCCTTGTCAGAGTTGTTTTAAATATCTCAAGGCCACTCGAGGAGGAGTAAGCTGAAAATGCGTGGCCACGCTCGGAAGGTATCTATGGTAGATAATTCCGGTCAGACAGTTACTCTCCTGATTGAGGAAACCACTCTTGATATGATCAAATGCAAGAACGACCTCCAAGACACATTGCATTGAGTGGGAGATTGTAATAGGACAAGAGAATTGGTGACGCACACTTGTCTCGAACAAGTGGGAGATTGTTGGAGTAAATGTCCTCAACAATAGTGCGATCACAAAATATAAATCTCGATAAAAAGAATACAAAGGGATGATGAATATTATAGTCAAGTGGTCAACATTAATCGGTAACGATTGGCTTGCTAGAGTTTGACGTTACTGTCGTATGACGGTAGTGATCAGTTGATCCCTTAAGGTCACACCTATAGGACAATTCCCTTAATTGTAAAGTTAATTAATTGTATATCTATACAGATTAATTAAATCCTTAAAAATGAACAAATTTTATTTATAAGTGAAAATTTATGTCTTATTGTAATGAGATTAAATAAGACGCAATTTTTGTAATTTAAATGTTTTATTACTAAAATTGATTATTGTTTATGAAACAATTTGAGATAAGAATGATTAGTTGATTATAATTACAAAGAGTTGTAGATTATATCAATTGGACTTAATGTGACCCATTTTATATATGTAATTATGAATTACTATTTGTTTTGTTACAAAATGTGAAATGATATTTAAATTGTTAAATATACATTTATTTAACCTAATATCATGTGACATGGTACATGACATACCACATTACAAATGACAAAATTACAAAGATAAAATGGACTCCATTTTATGGTGGGGTGGCCGGTCATGGTGGATAGTTTTAGGGTGTTAATTGGTTGTTGGTTTTAATTGTAAAACACAATCATAACACCTAATACTAGCTAGACCTATGCTAACATTTTGATAAGAACAAAAAAGTGAGCATGCTTGGGGCTCCCCAAGGCATGCATGCCGGCTCACCCAACCCCCAAACCCTATGAGAATAAGTTCTCATTTTAGCAAAATATTCATTCATAAAAAAATCTCCTTATCTCACTAGAATTTCTCATAAAAGAGTTATGAGTATTTTGTTCTAAGAATCTAAGATCTTCACATTCATTACTATTGTAGTAATATTATTAGAATTAGATTTTCATTTTAAGGTCACTAATAATATTTCTAGTAAATTTATTATTGGTATTAAGGGATTGTCTTGGGTGCAATCAAGAGGAGAGTTTCTACTATTGAAACTAGGAGTTCATCCTCAACATATAAACTCACGAACAAGTTATGGAAGGTGTCCAAATCTTGTGCCCATATTTTATAAGATCAATGTAAGGAAAAGTTTCTTCTTATCTTTGTATTTTGTTATGCATGCATAAGATTTAAATAGTTTATGAGTAAAATAATTGTAAAATGATATTAGAAATGTCTAATATTGAGTTTATGAAACTTACAAGAGGTATCAAGAGCCAAGGATGTTGCATGCATAATCGATTTTTAGTTTTTTCGAGTTGTGATAACTTAAAGAAAACTAGTAATTTGTGTTTTATAAAATAAAATCACAAAGGTATTTGCATGTCAATATATTATGGTCCTAATATTATTTTAGGTCATTTTGATGATTTATGGAAATTTATAGTGCTCAAATATGATTTTTAGTATTTTTATTACATTTTAATGAGAAAAATGATGTTTAAAATACTAATAATAGTTAAACTTATCTTATGACCTTTAAATGTTTACACAATATCACACATGCATTTTACTTAGTGTATGTAAAATTTGGTGTGAAGTGGACTTATTAGTGTTATTTATGATTTTTATATGATAAAATGGAATAAATAAAGGTCTAATGGTTTAAAATACTTCCGCTTTGAATCTGACCATGAAATTTTAGTATGTTGTCACATGCATGTTTTCCTGTTATAATAGAAAATTTGAGACTAATGCGATTTGTCTAGCATGATTTATGATTTTTAATGTAAAAATGGCATAAATAATGACTTATTTAGCAAATATAGCTAAATTAAATTTCATGAGAAGATAAAATTGTTCCTGGTTGCATAAATGTTCCAAATTTCATATCTAAAGATGAAAATTTAATATGATTAATTTTGCATGCTTTATGTATTTTATTTGATAAAATCGGTAAAGCGCAACCAATTTTTCTCAAAATCGATTCAAACTTTTTAACCATGATTTTTGATATTATGAGTGTCATGGAAATGTTCCAGAATGTTCAAGAATTTAAAATTCAAAATTTTAAATTATTATAATTAGATTTGAATTTATTTGATTAAAATATGATTTTAAAAGTCTAATATGAGCAATTAAAAAACAACAAGTTGAATTATTGTCAAAAATTGAGTAATGACTAATTTTGAGGCCTAAACGAGTTGGGATAATTAACTTGGACTTAAATATGATTTAAGTATTGTTTGGTGATTTTAAAGTGTTATTATCACGCATTTCCGTAAAACCGGGTTATATTCGATATAAACCGTTAAATAGGGCGATTTGGCATTTCAAATGAGCATGTTTTATACATACTATAATACTGCATATTTATTATGAACGTCATATTTTGGTTTATGTAATTTGGAATTATGTAATGTTTCCTTGTATGGCCTTAGTTTTAATCGATATTGCCCGAAATGTATGGGAATATTGATTCGGTTGTAATTTATTGTGATCTCGTATCACTTTTATTGTGTTATTTTATTTTACAAATGTATAATAGGAAATTATTGTAATTTTATTATATATTTTGTAACTAATTGTAAAACCGGAGTTTCCTAAAGACGGTGCCATTCGGAAAGGAGTTCCGAGAGAGAGAGACGGTGACCTTGGGAGGCGTGCTTATGAAGTTCAAGGGACCAAAGGAGTTGGTTTCCGAATTTGTAATAGATTATATGATTTTCTATTCTAGGAAAGGCCATACTAGGAGTTTTATTTTGTGCTTGCATTTTACTTAATATGTTTGCATGCATTGCCAAATCCCCATAACATGACATGCATATTTTATCGAGTATTCGACCGTGTCAATTAAAATTATCATTAATTCTTCTATTTAGTTCACTTAAGCGAGATAGATAATAAATTGTCATGACCTCTCATAAAAATTAATTGAAATCAAGCCTTACCAAATGTTAGAACCCATGAATCCCAATTTCGCAAGGAAGTAGGCTCGGCTCACCGGGGTGCTAAACTTGTTACGTTGGGTAAGTGGGGTAATAAAAGTTATTATTTCGAAATTTGGATTGAGCTCAAGGGAAGTATTCGCGACCGTAGCCGCATGTGTTCCGGGCTTAAGATAAATATTAAAGTAATATTATCGACCGAGAATTCTAATGTAGAATCGATTAAAGAGTTAATCCACCGAATTATGTTGATAAGGGATGAATCGGCTTACCGTGCCCAAGTTGATATGAATTTGGATCTCGGAATCATTTATGATAGTTGGGTAGAGGTCACTACATAAATGTTTAACTTGTTTAAAATGTTTGCAAGTTTATAACGATAATTGTTAAATTATTTCCTCCATCTCCTTTTGTAGTTTCATTTTACCGCAATGGATACATCTCATTCTACCGTACCTATAACCATTGATTCATATCACAAATCATTTGATGAAATTTGCTCTCTAAATAATCTTGATACGACTAGAGAACTTCATTTAGGAATAGGTTCCGACGGAAATCTCAACTTTGTTACCTCCTCCAAACCCCCTTTGCCAAAACTTTTGGTGAAAGAGTCTTGGGAAGACAATCTCACCAAGAAGATGCAATCCTTGTCTTTGGAAGCAAGGAGAGATCAAGAAGCAAGTGGGAGTATTAGCAAGAAAAGTCTTGCACCTAAGATGAAATGGTTCAACAATAAGAGGAAGAAAGGTAAAAAGTATAAGAGAAACGGAATAGGTAGTAAGACTACCAAAGGTTCTCAATTCAATGATAAATGCAATTATTGTCATGACATGGGCCATTGGATGAGGAATTGTCCCATCTACTTGGAGCATATTAGAGATGGACTAGTGATTCCACTCAGTAATACTCTCTCCAAAATTTTTGTTATTGATATAAATTATACCTCCACCTCAACATGGGTATTGGATACCGATTGTGGTTCTCACCTTTGTAATCATTTACAGGGGCTAAGAAACGTGGAGAAGCTAGGCAAGGGTGATGTGGATCTACGACTTGGAAATGGAGCTAGGGTAGCCGCCACTTCTAAGGGGACCTACGTACTTGTTTTAGCTAGTGGTTTTGAATTGTACTTGAATAATTGTTATTTTGTACCTTCTTTGTCTAAAAACATAATATCCGTAGCCATGTTAGACATGGAAGGTTTTACTTTTGCAATCAAAAACAATTGTTGTATGATTTCAAAGAATGACTTTGTCTTAGGCCAAGGTAATTCTATTAATGGTATTTATGTTCTTGAGACATCTAACTCAACAAGAGATATCTATAACATTCAATCAAAAAGACTCAAGTCAAGTGATCCAAATGAGTCATACATTTGGCATTGTCGATTAGGTCACATAAATGAGAATCGCATGAAAAGACTAGTATCGTCTAGTATAATTAAACCGTTTAGTTTTCAATCTTTTGGTATATGCGAATCTTGTCTCCTAGGGAAAATGACTCGTAAACCTTTTAGTGGTAAAGGGACACGAGCAAGCGAACTATTGGGCCTTATACATACCGATGTGTGTGGACCAATGACTATTTCTGTTAGGGGTAATTATGACTACTTCATTACATTCACAGATGATTTAAGTAGATATGGGTATATTTACTTAATCAAATATAAAAGTGATGCTTTTGAGAAATTTAAGGAATTTCAAAATGAGGTAGAAAACCAATTGAACAAAAGGATCAAAGCATTACGATCCGATCGTGGTGGTGAGTACCTTAGTAATGAATTTGATTCACACTTGAAGAATTGTGGCATTGTATCACAACTAACTCCACCTGGGACACCTCAACTTAATGGTGTGGCCGAAAGGAGAAATCGAACCCTACTTGATATGGTTCGATCTATGATGAGTCAAACCGTGTTGCCAGACTCGTTTTGGGGATTTGCAATCCAAAGCGCCATAATATCGTTGAATAAAAGCCCGACCAAAGCAACCGAAAAGACTCCATATGAGTTGTGGAAAGGGAAAGTCCCAAATTTGTCCTACATGAAGATTTGGGGATGCGGTGCTTTTGTTAAGGTAAAGACCGACAGTAAGCTAGGCCCAAGATCCGAAAAGTGCATTTTTGTAGGTTATCCAAACAACTCTCGTGGTTACTACTTCTACAAACCTCAAGAAAACAAAGTGTTTCTGTCTAGTGAGGCTGTCTTTTTAGAAAGGGAACATATTTCTAAAAGCCAGAGTGGGAGAAAATTTGAACTTGACGAAGTTCAAGAGCCACAAACCGAAGAGGAGACGCAAGAAGATGTTCCTTCGGCGTCCAATTCTGTTGTTATACCATCTGTACCTAGGAGGTCCGGAAGGGTTAGTCACCAACCCGATAGATACATAGGTATTATCGAAGAAAAATAACAATTTTGACTTGTTACTTTTAGAAAGTGATGAACCCACGACCTACAAAGCTGCCATCTCTAGTCCGAATTCCAATTTATGGCTAGAAGCCATGAAATCCGAAATGAATTCTATGTATGAAAATCAAGTTTGGGACTTGGTTGATTTGCCTGAAGATGTGAGACCTCTTCAATGCAAATGGATCTTTAAAGTACAGAATGGCATAGAAGGACATGATGATGTCTACAAGGCAAGGCTAGTTGCAAAAGGTATCACTCAAATTCATGGTCTTCACTATGACGAAACTTTTGCTCCTGTAGCCATGCTAAGATCTATTCGGATAATGTTAGCGATTGCCGCATTTCATGACTATGGAATATGGCAAATGGATGTCAAAACCGCCTTCCTAAATGGGTATTTAGAGGAGGAAGTGTATATGATACAACCCGAGGGTTTTGTAGATCCAAAAGATCCTAACAAAGTGTGCAAGCTTAAGAGATCCATTTATGGTCTTAAGCAAGCATCGAGAAGTTGGAACCATCGTTTTGATCATGTTATAAAAGAAAATGGTTTCACTCGAAGTGTCGAAGAACCATGTTTATACATGAGATTTAGTGGGAGCAATGTTGTCTTCCTTATATTGTATGTGGATGACATACTTCTCATTGGAAATGATTTACCAATGCTTACCTCTGTCAAGGGGTGGTTGGGAAATCATTTCCAAATGAAAGATTTAGGAGAAGCACAACGCATATTAGGTATCCGGATCTATAGAGATAGATACAAGGGGATATTGGCTTTAAGTCAGGAATCTTATATGGATAAGATTCTTCGACGATTCAACATGGATAAATCCCAGAGAGGTCTTGTTCCTATGGGTAGTGGGATCTTTTTGAGCAAGTCTCAATCGCCCACGGAACCTGAAGAGGTTGAACGCATGAAATCGATCCCCTATGCTTCTGCCGTAGGATCGATCATGTATGCCATGATATGCACACGTCCAGATGCCTCGTATGCTTTGAGCATGACAAGTAGATATCAAGCCAATCCAGGTGAGAATCACTGGATATCCGTAAAGAATGTCCTTAAGTACTTGAGAAGGACTAAGTATACATTCTTAGTGTTTGGAGGAGAGTCTGAATTATGTGCTAAGGGTTACACTGATTCAAGTTTCCAAACCGATAGGGATGATATGAAATCTCAAGGTGGCTTTATTTATATGATAAATGGAGGTGCGGTTAGCTAGAAGAGCTTCAAAGAGTCAGTTATTGCGGATTCTACAACGGAGGCTGAGTACATTGCAACATCTGAGGCTGCTAAGGAAGCTGTTTGGATAAGCCAGTTTTTAGAGGGGCTAAGGGTAGTTCCTTCTGCCAAGGATCCTATCACGATCTTTTGTGATAACAGTGGGGCGATCTTTCAAGCTAAAGAACCCAAGTCTAGTAATAAGTCTAGACATGTACTTAGAAAATTTCATGTCATAAGAGATTACATTGAAAGGAAGGAGATTGCGATATGTAAGGTTGGGACAAATGATAACATTTCTGATCCCTTAACCAAGCCTTTATCGCAGGCTAAGCATGACCAACATGTTATTTCCATGGGTCTTAAACGCATGCCAAATTTGTATTAGATTATGAGATATGAAATAAAAATTGTGTTTTTATTGATCATATATGATAATCACTTTTATCGTTTGAGTTATATTTTAACTTTTATTTGTAACGTTGTTATATCCAAATGGGTTGTAGAGACAATATTGGACCCCATTAAAGTGAACTGGATTAACATAGTATTAACCCATAGTCACTTATATGAAGTGACACCTCGAAGTGACTATATTGTGGTGCGATTGATGGCAAGTTCAAGTGTCATAGGGTCATAGGGATGGCCAATCGATCACATTGGCAGACTGTATGAGACATTCTGTCGGGAAGTGACCGCTTATAGAGTTCTGGCAACTCTTATAGCCTGGTCGCGACAAGAGCTACTATAGTATTCTTTTTGAGTCAATTCTTTGACTAAAGACTGTTCGCCTAAGGTGGCACAGTTTCAGAGTGACTTTGATTAATGCTCTATGACCTTCGTAACTGGGGTCAAATGAGCATCTTTTGGGTCATAATGAGCTGTGGCTATTCGAAGGGAATAGTGCGATAGGGATTGTCCACCCCTTGTCAGAGTTGTTTTAAATATCTCAAGGCCACTCGAGGAGGAGTAAGCTGAAAATGCGTGGCCACGCTCGGAAGGTATCTATGGTAGATAATTCCGGTCAGACAGTTACTCTCCTGATTGAGGAAACCACTCTTGATATGATCAAATGCAAGAACGACCTCCAAGACACATTGCATTGAGTGGGAGATTGTAATAGGACAAGAGAATTGGTGACGCACACTTGTCTCGAACAAGTGGGAGATTGTTGGAGTAAATGTCCTCAACAATAGTGCGATCACAAAATATAAATCTCGATAAAAAGAATACAAAGGGATGATGAATATTATAGTCAAGTGGTCAACATTAATCGGTAACGATTGGCTTGCTAGAGTTTGACGTTACTGTCGTATGACGGTAGTGATCAGTTGATCCCTTAAGGTCACACCTATAGGACAATTCCCTTAATTGTAAAGTTAATTAATTGTATATCTATACAGATTAATTAAATCCTTAAAAATGAACAAATTTTATTTATAAGTGAAAATTTATGTCTTATTGTAATGAGATTAAATAAGACGCAATTTTTGTAATTTAAATGTTTTATTACTAAAATTGATTATTGTTTATGAAACAATTTGAGATAAGAATGATTAGTTGATTATAATTACAAAGAGTTGTAGATTATATCAACTGGACTTAATGTGACCCATTTTATATATGTAATTATGAATTACTATTTGTTTTGTTACAAAATGTGAAATGATATTTAAATTGTTAAATATACATTTATTTATCCTAATATCATGTGACATGGTACATGACATACCACATTAAAAATGACAGAATTACAAAGATAAAATGGACTCCATTTTATGGTGGGGTGGCCGGTCATGGTAGGTAGTTTTAGGGTGTTAATTGGTTGTTGGTTTTAATTGTAAAACACAATCATAACACCTTTTACTAGCTAGACCTATGCTAACATTTTGATAAGAACAAAAAAGTGAGCATGCTTGGGGCTCCCCAAGGCATGCATGCCAGCTCACCCAACCCCCAAACCCTACGAGAATAAGTTCTCATTTTAGCAAAATATTCATTCATAAAAAAAATCTCCTTATCTCACTAGAATTTCTCATAAAAGAGTTATGAGTATTTTGTTATAAGAATCTAAGATCTTCACATTCATTACTATTGTAGTAATATTATTAGAATTAGATTTTCATTTTAAGGTCACTAATAATATTTCTAGTAAATTTATTATTGGTATTAAGGGATTGTCTTGGGTGCAATCAAGAGGAGAGTTTCTACTATTGAAACTAGGAGTTCATCCTCAACATATAAGCTCAAGAACAAGGTTTGGAAGGTGTCCAAATCTTGTGCCCATATTTTATAAGATCAATGTAAGGAAAAATTTCTTCTTATCTTTGTATTTTGTTATGCATTCATAAGATTTAAATAGTTCATGAGTAAACTAATTGTAAAATGATATTAGAAATGTCTAATATTGAGTTTATGAAACTTACATTCGAGCCGTGCAAAACTACCCTCGTCAAGGTGACGATAGCGGGGCAGTTTGGAACATTATCACCGCCGTTGGTAAAGGGTTTCATAACCACGGGGGAGGTGGTTTACAAGGACGGTGATCGTCATTTTGCGTCTTTGGATGACGAGGAGAAAGCATATGTGAAGCAACAGGTAAAGGCCGGTGTGCTCCCAAGAGATATAAAGAACGCTCTTCACCAAAGAACGCCGGGTAAACCTCAACCGTCAAATAATCAGATTTATAACGAGACCAAAAAAATGAGGCGGGAATTTAGGGGTGGAAGGAACACCGCAAAACAAATGTTTGCTCTTGCCGTTGAAGCGCATTATTTGCAGTGGCATGAGACTGATCCCGAGACACGACAAATCTCTCATATATTCACGGCACATCCCGCAGCCGTGCAGCTATTCGGAGCCTATCCTTATGTTGTGCTCATTGATTCGACATACAAAACAAACACCTACAAGAATCCACTAGTTGAGATTGTCGGTGTTACCCCGACCGGGAATTCGTTCCTAATTGCGTGTGCACTTGTTCCTACGGAGTCCGAGGCTTCCTACATGTGGATATTGAGGCGGTTGTCGGACATTCTCGCATGTGTCTTTGTTTCCCCTATCGTCTTCGTCACCGACCGGGAGTTAGGTTTGATCGCCGCTCTTGGGGAGGTGTATCCCGGTTCTAGTCATTTCTTGTGTCGGTGGCACGTGAACCGCGCCATCAATGCTAAAACCCTGAACATTTACAAGACGGAGTGGTATAGAGATCTTGTCTACTATAATCCAGAATCGGGTTGGATACGGGTTATCGATGCATTAACCGTGGAAGAGTTTGAAAGAGCTTGGGAGTGTTTTCGCGTCAAGTGGGTTGCCTTAGGGAACTATGTTTTGAGCACTTGGGGCCAATACAAGGAGAAGTTTGTGCGATGTTATACAAACGATGTCCTACATTTCGGTAACACGCCTACTTCCCGTGTCGAGTCGGCTCATTCTCTACTTAAGACATGGTTGAAAAGTGCGAATTTGACACTTGATAGTATGTGGTCGAAGATGCATGACATGCTTGAAAGTTAACACTCCGATATTAGAAAGGCACTTGAGGATTCAAGGAGTCGGCCTCGGATAACTAGTCGTTTGTTCTCATTGTTGCTAGGGGTCGTGTCGACGAAGGCAATAAGATTAATGGAGGTAGAGCTTCAAAGAGGTCTTGGTCTTGGTGTCGGGTTAGAGGAGGGGTGTGGACATGTGCTTGAGATAACTCATGGCCTACCTTGTGCATGCAAATTGGTTGATTTGAGTAGGAGAGGTTGGAGGGTCCATGTTGAGGATGTACATGTTTTTTGGAAGACTTTGGTATTTGATAGTGTTGATCAAATGCCGAGAACCGATGATGATGAGTTTGATGGGTTAGTAGAGGAAGCTAGAAACAGTGACCCGGTTTCCCGTAGGTTGGTCTCAGAGAAGATGCGTGACGTCCTTCATCCGGAGGACAAGAAAGTTTTGCCACCTCCTATTAATGAGAACCCGAAAGGCCGTCCTAAAAAGTCTACAACTAGGAACAAGTCGTCGTTCGAGCATAGTCAAAGGAAATATGGGACACCTAGCGCCGATGGATCTACTGCTCGCACTCACTTATTTGGGGACTTTTCTCCAGGACCACCTTGTGCTCCGTTAGAAAGAAACTACACCCTCGGCCTTATCTCTACTTCGGCTAAACGGTACGGCGTACCAGAGGTGCTTTGGGGCCAGTTCGATGGTTGGGTAGATGTCGGTGACGATGGTCACTGTGGTTTCCGGGTTATATCTCATGCCTAATGGGGGCAAGAGGGCGACTACCTTCAGATGAGGCTATGGTGTGGCCGAGAGCTTAGGAGCGACGATGTCTACCAAAACTTGTTCGGTAGTCATCCATCGTCTACGACCGGTTTGACAGGGTTTGAGTCCACTTTGAGGCGTGTAGTGTGACAACCCTCGCGAATGCAGAAATATAAAACAAACAAGCATGTGAATTATATAGCGGAAATATGAGATTTTAAAAACCTTTTTATACATGCAAGATAGATAAAACGAGGAGTGCCAAAAATATTACAAACTAAGTGCGGAATATAACAAAGAGACGGAGTCTCTCAAATTGTTAGCAAAGAACAAGTGATTAGCAAACTAGCTAAAATCGTCTAGAGGTTAATCATCCAGGGACTACGCCCGCTAGCTCACACCCGAACCCAAAATAGCATACTCAAAAAGCCATCCATGCAAGCAACCTGTTCATTCATGAAAAACATGAACGCCACAATCAGTGGGGAGTAACTCCGGGTTCTCCCAGCCATATCACATTAAACGTACATATAAGGAAATACAAAAGTAAAAAATCATGCATATATAGATATCCATGTGAGTTACGATAAGAATAGATAGGCAATTCGATAGATAATGATAAGAACATAAGAGGCACATATCCGAATCCATCATGATATTCAAAGACTCGGGAAAGACACCCTTAGTCAACTATATACTCACTAGGGCTTACATCTCACCGTGAGCGGCATATACTTGATAAGATTGAGACTCGACAAACAAACCATGCCAAGTCATTCAATGATCAATCATATAATCATTCATCCAACCATACCAATATATTGACGCCATCTCTCACGGTAAATGAAACGCACTAGCATCGTGTACAATAGCAAGACAAGCCAATGGAAGTCCACAGGATAAGACGTTTCCCTGAACCGTATACGATAAGACGTTTCGTATACTCATGACCTAGACAAATAAGTTCGCGGGATAAGACGTTTCCCGGAACCATGTACGATAAGACGTTTCGTACACACAAGACTCTAATCCTCTCGGTAGGACGACGATAATAATACGGTCCTAGTCTAAACCTGGCCAGACTCTCGAAATAAGACGTGTTCCGATTCGACATGTGGTAAGACGTTCCACATCCAAGACTCGGTCAATCATAGACGCCGAGTACCCCAAATTCGGT